>PVIC010037854.1:0-17904 GCA_004025085.1 Thryonomys swinderianus | reverse complement strand
AATGACAAGATCGATCCATTTAGGTGCAAATGGAGACATCTGGAGGATATACTAATAAGTGAAATCAATAGATCACAGATAGACAATTTCCGGATCTTCTCTTTGGCATGAACACCTGTAGATGCAAATGAGTTCTAGAAAGTAGGACAGCTTTTATAGAGTGGAATATTTCTATAGAAAACTTGGTGTGGGAATGTGACGAGGGGAAGGAATAAATATGATACAGAAAGAAAATAAAAGAGCATGTATGGGGGGAGGGGGGAGTGGGTGGGGATATGGGTAA
The DNA here is from genome assembly GCA_004025085.1 of Thryonomys swinderianus. Lineage (NCBI taxonomy): Eukaryota > Metazoa > Chordata > Mammalia > Rodentia > Thryonomyidae > Thryonomys > Thryonomys swinderianus. The sequence continues at coordinate 17,621 of PVIC010037854.1, read as the reverse complement.
AAATGAGAATTAACTTGTGGCATATACTGGTACAAATTTCCCAATGTTATATATGATTTTGAGATGTATATAAATTGTACCAATAAAGAATTCAATAAAAAAATAGGAAATGGGGGTCAACTTTATAAAGATGGGAAGAGGATCTGGTTGTTGGAGAAGATGAGACAAGATTAGGGAAGGGAGGGCCGGAGGGTTAGCTCAGTGGTTCCGGCGCCTGCCTCGCAAGCGCAAGGACCTGAGTTCGATCCCCAGTTACCACATATAATGCTGGGCGTGGTGGCTCATGCCTGTCATCCCAGCACTCAGGAGGCAGAGGCAGGAGGATTGCTGAGTTTGAGGCTTGCCTGGGCACCATAGTGAGCTCAGGGCCAGCCTGAACTACAAAGCGAGACCCTGTCTCCAAAAAGCAAAAAAAAAAAAAAGATTAGGGAAGGGAATTAAAAAGGATCAGCATGTGGTATATGTATGTGCATATTTCTCATGGTGAATATGTTTATATGTTTATTATGTATTGCAAAGAAAAAATGAAAACAGAATACAAAAATAAGCTTGAAAGGACAAGGATGAATAAAAGAGAACTGGTAGGAAGCTGTTTCAAAAGTTCACATGGATGATATTGGTGATCAGTGGCCACAGTGGAGATGGAAAGGTTATGCTTTGTGTTTATTCTCAAGTCAGAACTAGAGGATTTCATAACAGATTAGAAGAGAAACTGTGAGGAAAAGAGTAATCAAGGATGACTTCAGCATGTTTGGTTTGAAGAGAGAAACAGTGTAGTTGTCATGACCTAAGAGGGAAAGACACATAAAGAGTAATTTGTGGGGAAGAAATTTGGTGAGGGAAATATTGTTATTGGTGTTTGGCAGGTATGCAAATGGTGTTATCTGATAAAGAGGAAACACAAGAACTGGAATTCAGGAAGAAACATTTGGGACTTACTGGCTTGTGGCTAGTGGTTAACACATCTACACACTCAACAAAGGAGTTAGTATGGAGGAGAGATGGGTTTGAGGATTGGATGTTGGGAATTCCAATGTTAAGAGTTCTGGAATAGGCAGAACAGGCCACAAGACCAAAGCCAAAGAGAAAAAAAGCCTGGGGGAAGCCTGGTGCTGGGAAGGCAAAGCCAAACCTAAATTGCTTCAGAGCTTGTTGCCTTCCTCTTCAGCCCTCACCTTTGACCTTTTTTGTGTGTGCAGTTGTGCTGTCTGCTGCCCTTGTAGGTTTGACCTAGAGCTGTAGGGAAATTTTAGAGTCCTGGTTGCTTAATAGCCCAGCCATGGGTTGCAGAGGTTTGGTGAGGTGGATAATTTGAATTTTGCGTTTCATGGTGAATCTCAAAGTTTATTGTTCTTACGTGCCTGGTGGCTATCATAAATTTTAAACATAAAATTATAGATTTGTACAGCTTGATTATTTCACTCCACAGTTTAAACCTACAGAATAATTTTAAAACTTCTTAATGGCATTTGAGTAGAACTTGTGAGCTGAAAACTGATTTTCTCTCTGCTGTTATTTCTCAATCCTACTCACCCTTTGTTCTAACCTAGTTGGCATACTCAACCTTCAGTTCTCTGAATCCCACCAGCCTTTTTATGTGTCCTTCCCTTGGAATACTTTCTCTACCTAGCAAGTGGCTGTAAATTTTTAAGTCAATTTATTATTTTTATTTTATTTTATTTTATTTTATTTTATTTTATTTTATTTTATTTTATTTTATTTTATTTTAGAGACAGGGTCTCGCTTTGTAGTTCAGGCTGGCTCTGAGCTCACTATGTGGCCCAGGCAAGACTCAAACTCAGAACTCCTCCTGCCTCTGCCTCCCAAGTGTTGGGATGACAGGCGTGAGCCACCATGCCTGGGGTGTGGTATGTGGTACTGATTGTTGGTGGGCGTGAGCCACCATGCCTATTATTATTGTCTGATGAAACTTTATTTATAAAAACAGGTATTTACCTCAGGAGAGTAAGACATACATATTCTTAGTATTATATATGCAACTCTTAGCACACTCTGAAGCACAGTAAGAACTCTAAAAACATGTGTTTAATGAATTTCAAGAACATTCTCACAGAACCAGACCCCCCCAAGTTGGCCTTACTGTCATCAGAAAGAGTAACTTCCAAGTTGCTTTGTGTGCATTCTTTCAAAATAATTCTCAGCCCTTCAAAATCTTGTTTTTCTTTGCTTCTCTCTAAATTTGGTCCTCAAGTTAATGGTCCTGCTCATTTCCCCCTATTTATCCTGCACACAAACATGTAATGCAATTGTTTAACATGCATTTTTCTGGCCGTGAACAGGGTAGTAAATACTGCTTTGCCTTTCTCCTCAGGAGCTGTCCCTGAGACGAAGTCTGTGCATTGTGGTTATTGGAACCTGGTATTTATTGACCATTCCTGTCTCTCTGCAGGGCATGTAATGTGGGTAAATGGTAATTCATGCAGGGAGTTATCATTTATTTAGATTCATTTAATGGAGCTTCGTGTAGTTTCTCAGCCATGGTTTACTTCCCTAGACTACGAACTGGAAATCAGGAGGTTTATGAGGATTTTGGTTTGTACCTTTGCCAGGTAATGAGTAAAACATGGTGCAGGGAACGAAAGCAGTGTTTGTGGCTATCACGTCTTTTAACCAGACGTTGTCAGGATGTTGAGCCAGATTCAGACAGATGAACAAGTTAATCCCCGGGAAGTCTCATTACTTCTGGGGGCTCTTTGAAGGAAAAGTAGACTGATAGAAAAGATCCTCGCATCTTTAAAGTGACTCACAGAAACTATAATTCTTTCCATGCCCCTCCCCGATTTAACCATCCCTTATGTAGGTTTAACCAGGAAACTTCTAGTTGACTTTTGGTATCAATCAAATGCCGAAGAGAAGGAGATTTAAAATTCTGTCTCATCTTGACTGCCACCCCAACCGCAGGCAGGGAGAGGCCGGCTCACTGCCCTGGGCGCTGAGGTCCGAGGCTGGGCTGGCCACGGAGCTCCCCATGCCCCTGAGCAGGCCGAGCTCTCGGGGCCAAGGGGGTCTTCAGCTTCATGAGCTTCAGTAGAAGACTTTCATCTCTCATGAGGGTAAATGGGAAGTTAGTCAGTAGAAAAGTGACAGGTGGAAAAGAAAATGAGGGAAAGAGAAACAGAGAGGGAGGGAGAGAGAGAATAATAGAAGCAAGGAGAGAAGAAAGAAGGAAGGAGGGAGGGAGGAAAAAAGGGGAAAGACAAGGAACGGGGCTTTGTAGTGTGCTTCACAGACTAAATTGTGAAATACTGCCTGATTTCCACCCAGCAGCCCTCTGAACTGCAGGGCATCCCTCTCTGCCTGCACCTGGAGAGACTGGGCTTCCAGGAGGCTACTAGTGACTCGCTCGCTCCTACAGTCACAGCGGGGAAGCCAGCTCTGGAACTGAGGTCCTTCTGGCTCTGGAATATAATTTAGAGACGTAGGAGGAGTGCTACCGGGAAGAAGAGACAGAAATCTTGGCCTTTTTTCTTGTAAGTGTATTTTTTTCTTACTGATTAATATAATAATTGGCATTTTTCACGATAGTAGTTATTTTACGAAAAGCACAGGGTCACTCTGTAGTCAAGGACAGAAGGTGTGTGGGGGAAGGGACGTTTCAGCGAGCAGACTTGCTTTTCCCCTTGAATTAAAATGCCACAGTCACTCTTGTAGGATGGACCCATGAGCCACACAAATACTTTTTTTTTTTTTCTGTTTTAAATTTAGAAGTTAAATGCTTCAAGATTTGACCCCTGGTGCTCTCTGATGGCCTAGTTCTTCCAAAATGGCGGCAAACCGGTAGGCAGACGAATCCATGGAGATGTCACCTGTTTTGCTGGGCATAAACTCATGCTTTGCCACTGTTGTATTCATATTGCGTTTATTTATATGTGCCTTGTAACCATTTAAAATTTGTGTTCATGTTTTCTCACCTAGCAAATTCTCATTCAGGATACCCTCCAGAAATTCCCACCTTACATTTATGTAAACAATGACCTAACCGTGGAGAATGTTTTAGATACACATCCCAGATTCGGATGTCTGTGTTAGAAAGGAGCCCCAGAGCTTGGCTGTGCCAGACCCTGTTAAACTCATACATATGGGAATGCTGTTCTTTGTTTGCATAATACCTTTGTACTCAGGTTTTCTGTTCTATTTCAACACATGGAGTCAGTTCCTCAGGCCTATATCAATCACCCAATGAGAAATTCTTTCATCTCCTGGCCGATATTTAACATTTGTCTTCAAATTTTTTTCGTGCTGTTCTTCCTCAATTTCAAAAGAAACACTAATCCTGGCCTTGGATTGTTACTGCCATTATTATCATTATCAACCGCATTATTTTCTGCCAGTTTTCAGGTCACTCCTAGTTCACCGTCAGAAGAGGACACAGACTACAGGAAGCTAAATGTTAAGGAACATTTGAAAACACAGATTAAAATCATTTGCTGTGTTCACAGGGAAGACCAGAGAAAAGGCAAGAGGAGCTCAGCTGAGTCCAAGAGTAACAATCAGGTAGTAGAGTGACAGGACTCTGAACCGAATGTTAAACACTCAGTCACCTGTCCCTTGCCCTCTGTCATCACCAACACAACATCTCTACTATTTCTTTCTTTCACAGGTCAGTGTGTATGGGTGTTTGCATTGAAAGGACAAGTGAGCTGGGAGCCAGGAAACTTGTGTTCAAGGTATGTGACTCACTTGCTTGGATAAATCACTTAAAGTCTTTGAGTTTGGTTCTTCCATTATAAATGGCACAGAGCTCACCATGGGATGGACAACTGCTTGGCTACCCCCTCCATGGGATTAGGTGAGGTAGAAATAAGAGTTTGTGGAAGCACTTGGACAATTCTAAAGTTCTGTATCTATATAGAGAACTTACTGGATAAATGTGTACACCCAGTTACATTACACATTTCAATGGCTTGGTTTATGGACCCACAGTGTATTTTGGAGAAGATTCTTTACTGTAAGTTAACATGGACTTGAAGGTGGACAGCACCTGTTCTCAGTAGAAATCTTCGGACTTTGCTAGACAGTTAAGAAAGTGCTGGCAGAATCTACCTATTTAAACAAGAAAAACATAAGAATGGGACAGATATGATAAGTAGAAGAGGTGACAACCAAGGAGGTATATGGCAGACCTTGTCATTCTTACAGGATGCTTAAATGACAATAATTGATTGTGTGCTATAAGTGCTATATGGTTAAATGAGAGTTAGTGAAATAGCAATGATCTCAAAAGAACCAGAAAATGAAATACATTTAAAGATTACAAAATTGAAGTGTTATATCTGTAATCGCGGATCACAGAACAGGTTGATAGTATTTCTTTCATTGAGCTAAGTGAAAGTCTGTCCAATCCATGTTATAATTAAATCTGGCCTCTCCCTGAATTCAGCTACATTTTACCTTCACACCACTTCTGCAGTGTAAGTCACTTCAAGGCTCACATAAACTATTGCTCTTTTATTCTCCATGCAGCAAAGAGACTTTTTAAAAAGCCTAAGTGAAATCATATTTGCTCTTTATTTTAAAATTAACAATAGTTTTAATGCCATTAGACTGAAATCCAAAATCCTGAGCCTGGCCTAAATCAAGGATAAGCTAAAGTCAGTCACTTATTTGCTTTTTTTTTTTTTTTTGAGACAGGGTCTCGTTTTGTAGTTCAGGTTGGCCCTGAGCTCACTATGTAGTCCAGGCAAGCCTTGAACTCAGCAATCCTCCTGTCTCTACCTCCCAAGTGCTGGGATTACAGGCATGAGCCACCATGCCTGGCTTATTTGCTTTTGTAAATAAAGTTTCATCAGAATACCCATATGCATTTATCTATTTATTATTTATGGTCAATTTCATGTACAAATGGCAGAATTGAAGGGCTGATACAAAGAATGCTTTGCAAAGCCTATAGTATTTATCATCTGATGTATTAGAGAGCTATTTGCCAACTTCTGATATGACACCTGGAAATGAAGATAGAAAGAGAAAGGAGGAGGAAAGGAAGGAAAGAAAAGAGGAAGCAAACAATACAAAGACAGGAAAAAAAGGTAACTTCCTCCCCAAGTTTAGTAAGATGCTTGAAGTACAAGTTCAGGAAATTCAAATGTCTGTTGGCTGCACTGGTAGCTTTAGGTGCACCAGGGTTGTTATCCCTCTTGCAATTATTTCAGCAGCTTTGTCAACAGAATTTGTGTTTTTGTGTTGCTGCCTAGGACTCTGTCAAGACAGTAGATGCATTCTTAAAAAAACTGCTTTTGTAGATCTAATTAGCACACCACTTAGGTCTCTGGATGAAAATGTTTTCCACAAAAGCAATCCTCTGGCTCTTTAATGTAAGTGAGAAAATAGCTTTGCTCCTCAAGATTTTGCACTTAAAACACTTTCTTGGGCACACATCTGCTCTTGGATGCTTTTATAGGCATTTTGGCTGTAGAGAATTTAAAAAGATGTTTGAAGTGACGGTGTTTACAAAGAAAAGCATTTCTCCAGAAGTAGGGAAACTTTCTTCCCATAATTTTCTATGACTATCTGACCTAAAAGTAACCAATTCTCAGTATTTTTTTTTCTAAAAATTTTAAAATTGAATTATTTATTGTTACATTTTATATACAACTCACAATCACACTCAACACTGGGGAATTTGTACCAGTTTATGACATGAGTTAATTCTCATTCTTACCCATATCCTTGCCCACCCTATAAGCCCCCACTCCTTATATACATATGCTTTCTTTTTCTTTTTAAATCATATTTATTCTTTCCCCTTATTACTTCCCCCTACTACCTTCTCTTTGAATACTTCCTATTTCACAAAATCTACCATACATTTTAGAACTCATTTACATCTACAGGTTCTAATACCAGAGAAAAGATATGGTATTTGGATATAACAACTTCCTAATGTTATTGTTACCAAAATGTGGGAACCCCACATGGTATGGTATGAAGTAAACATACAAGCATATTTGTTGAAAACATAAAATTTAAAGCAAAATGTTTTTTAATTTTATTGTAGTTAAAACCACATAACATAAATTTTGCAACCTAAACCATGTTTAAAGGTATAACAGTATTGTCTGTAGCCAATGAACAGCTGCTGCCTTTCCCTCCTCTGCTCAGTTCCTGATAATGAATATTCTACTTCCTGTTTCTACAAGTTCAGCTATTTTAGGCACAGAAGCAACTGGAATTTTTCTACCACCAATTCTCACACATATCTGCCTCTCAGTCCACCACCAAAGGGAGCTCATCCTCCCCAGAGAAGGGTAGAGGATCCGGAAGATCCTCTTGTGAAAAGCGAGTTTTGTCCAAGGGTCTTAAAGAGACCATGCCACAAACACCTGGGAGCCGGGAGGAGGGGGCTCCCCTGCCCTGGGGAATCTGAGTGTCAGAAAGACAGTGTAATTATGATGAACTGAAATACACAGAATCTCAGCTGGGCAAGCGTTCATGACTGTACTAAACAGCTTCCAGGTAACAGGAAACCTGTAAAAAGGCTAAATATAAAAGAGGGTGGCTCTTTGTTTAGATATTGTTTTGCTACTGTATTTAAAGTCAAGTCTTTATAAACGCCTTTGATTTGCTTCTACATGTTGCCCAGGAAGCATTCATTGCAAGAGCGAGACGGTGCTGTGCTCGCGAAGGAGAACCCGAGAGCCGGAATGTCTGCACTTGTCCCTGCTTAGTTGCTTGTGAGTCAGAGCTTATTTCCTCAACTGTACAAGGACAAGCAGAGGATCCAATTCACAGGGCTGTGGTGACTCTCAAGAGGTAACACGTATCAAGCACTTAGAACAGTTCCTAGTATATTAGAATCATGTATTAAAGTATTTGTTAGTTGATCAATCACTTGCTGATGCAAAGACAGGAGAGTGCTACCAATTACTGTGTCACAGTGCATTGATTATAAACAAGAGACATTAGTTTAAATAGAATTATGCACTGTCAATAGAAAGTGTCCCGGCTATTGTAATTATAAATACCTCAAAAGAAACATATAGGGGGGCTCACAGAATGGCTGATGTATCAAATGAAGTTAATAAGTTGGGGCTGAAATGCAAAACGCTAACAAAAACTGAGAAGTTAAAATTAGCATTTGGAATATATTTCTAAATATTCCATCAGAAATAACTAATAACCTTTTTAAATTTTTAATGAGCATATGCAACAGACTTAAATATGATTTCCCTAATATAACTGTATGGATTTTCTCACTTAGGTTTTATTTGAGAGCTCAATATATCTAACTATGAGATTGTATTTACTGGCTTCCCTTGCAGTCAGATGTCCTGATGTGACTACATTTTGTTTGATAAAATCTAAACAGAAGTGTGCTCCAGGCTCCCCGAGGGCCTCCTTAAAAAGAGGGGTCCTTATAATATTTGTTGCTTATTTATTTATATTGCTTCCTGGAATTCATATGATGGCTGTAGTTCATGGACCACTTTGGACCTTGAGACAATGTTCTAAAAATAACCAAGCAGAGGAAGAAATACAGTAAGGAGCTCCTTTTTCATTTTAGACTGCCTGATTTTTTAATGGAATTATTATTGTACTTGTACAATTTTATAGAGGACAGTGTGATAATTTGGTACACATTGTGGTATGTAGTGAGAAAAGCAAGATAATTAATGTATCCATTTTCTCGATCACTTAAAAAATTTAGTTAACACATAATAACTATCCTGTGCAATCTTTTTAACATGGGAAAACACACACATCTATTTTGTTTAAACCTCAGTTGTTTAGGAGTCTTCTATTATGTACAGCCAAAGCCAATTTAAAGTAACAAACTACTGTCCAGTTATTAAATGTGTATTTCAAAACCTACTGTGTACAAAGCACTAATAGAGGCCATGCAGGATACAAAGCCACTTCAGAGCTTGAGCTCTGTCCCTCTGGATGTCGTCATTTAGTAAGGAATATAAGTACATGCACAAACAGACACAATGGAATGAAGCTTATGGTAGTTGCATGTATGATTACAATGCTTTGTAGGTCATCTTGTAAAAGTGGTTTCCCACAAGTACATGGGGAATAGATTAAAAATGAATAGAAAGGAAGAAGCATACAGAATATTCAGACACTGGTGGCCCCTAATTTATGAGGGTATGATTTATAATTTTTCAACTTATGAAGGTGCAAACATCTGATATTTAGTACAACCCACACCTCAGTTTGGAGTCGTGATCCTGGACACTGCAGCTAGATGCCAGCCCCAGGCCACGTGTAATCATGAGGTTGAGTGCTGGATACCTTACAGTGCCTTGTGCTGCTGCCATGTGTAACAGATTATGAGTATTAAGTGCATTTTCACTTTGCAATTCTTCAACTTACCCCATCAAGTAGTGGAGCCTTTGTGAGAGGGAAGGAACTCATTGTGTTCACACACACACACACACACACACACACACACACAGCAGGAAGGTAGGGTTCTGATTACGTGTATCTATAAAATAATACTTTGTACTTGAATGTATGGAGCCGAGGGGCAATGAAATTTAGTCAGGCTGCACGCGCGTAAATCACAATGTGCCCCTGGAGGGCTTGGTGTTGTTGTTTCTGAGAGTGTGGGAGTGTGGCCTAGGTATTCAGTATGGAATCACTCACTCTTTATATTTGCCTTCAACTCACCAGAGATAATAATATATAAGGGTTGAAAGGCAGTTGACAAAGGAATACAAATTACATTGAATACATAATCACCAACATTTTGAGAGATGTAAATAATCAATAAAATTTCAGAATAGATCTCTACTCACAAAAGCTGACTGATGGATTCATGCCAAAAACAAAATGTGTAAGTGATACGGCATGTTGCCGGCTGAGGTTTAAAAATCCCATTTAAGAATGCCTTTAAAGAAATATAAATGGATATATTATTCTGGATCTATTTCAGAACAAGAAAATGATGAATATGAACATCCAAGAACAGATTCTACCATCACTATGAATTTATGCCTATTTACTTGGAATAAACCATGTGAAAATTCACTAGGAGAAGCATCAAGTATGTTAGCCACTCAGTTTAGCTGAGTTAGAAAATGGTGTTTCTGGAAGAACACAAGTATTCATTTTCATGTTCTGTCGGGTGGAATTTAAATTAAAAATACATTGCAAGCTGTACCATGTTACTTTCCCTCAGCCGAAAGTGTCAATTTTATTTTCACTATTCGCAGAACCTTGCAAAATCCTGTTTCACTTTGGAATGCTGTCCTCAGCCTTTCAGTGCCTAGAAGGCCAAGTTGGCAGGGTCAGTAATATCTCCTTTCCCTGCATCGTCATCAGCCCAAGAGGGACCCAGGTGTCCACAAGCAGGGGTTTGCCTTGTCTTCCTTAAGGTGGAATCCCATCGCTGTAGAAACTCGTCACAGAAAGCTAGCCTGGTGACAAAGAAAAAAACAGAGCAAAAAACCACTGGCTCTGAAGAAAAAATAAAACAAACAAAACCCAAGGCCGAATTTCTCATTGTCTATGTTTCAGAATTCTGTGTTTTTAATTGAGTTTTAAGCTTTGCTAAAGCTTAACACTACTACATTTTGAGAAAATACTATGCAACAGTTAAAATGGTAGATACTAAAATCCAACTGACAGAATTTTAACCTGTATACTCTGTAATTTTGGTGAATTACTTAAGTTCTTTTACCCAGACATTTTATGTGTGACTTCATTATGACAGTAGTTCTTGACAATAGTCATAGAGTGGCTTAATGCACGAAAAATATTTAGGATGATACTTTATCACAGTGAGTTTGCAATAATGAAACAGCTGTGCTTTAAGTAGTTATTGTTATCTCTATTATGGGTTTATAAAGTGGAGAAAAATGGGGGATTTGTAGAAGATGGAGTTAAATGATATATGTAAATCATTTATATAGTACAGAGTAGGCACCCAACAAATGCCAATTATTATCTGTAAAATACTTTGCAAAGATTTTGTGGATAATTGAAACAGCCTATCTAAAGCTCAACCTGGCAGGTAGAATAGAATAGATGATATTAGCCCCGGTAGGGAGTCACCTTCCTTTTCTACACACTTAGCTATGAAAACACAGCAATAAGAAACATGAGAGATGATTCTTGGTTTGTGGAAAGACCACTAGCTTTTAACAGTGTTTTAAGTACAGGTCGCTTTTTTTGCCAAATGGTGATGTTAGAGAAAATCACTCTGATGTCAGTTGCAATATCTAACGAATTACTACGAACTAAGTAGTGAATTTGACCTTCCTCCCCATGCTCATGAGTCTTCCAAACTTTTGTTTTTTTGTGGGCTATGTGGGTCTTAAAGCACCCTCCTAGTCTGTCTCCCTTCTGGAAAAGCTAGCTTTCTTTAGGAGCTACGTTTTCCACTCAGAGCTGCTGGTGCTCAGCCTCAGAAGGCACCACGTCCTGCCTTTGGCCCTGCGGTCCCAGCATCCTTTGCGTCTTGGTGCCCTACCAGTTTGCTGCGGACCACAGGATCCATCTTTCCATGCAACAGACACCTCACCTGGTTTCTGCAAGCGTTTAGCAGGGAAAACCACATTTGGAACTGAAAGCATTGGGTTAGAAGCCTTGTGGCTGGGGTGGGGGGAGTTGGAAGAGTTCCAGACAATCTGCTTATTTTTATTCTTTATATTCTATGTGAAAAGCATGTACCTCCCGGTACTACAGCATAGATGTTGCTGCCAGAACAACTTAGGCCCTGGCCGAACTCCTCGGGCTGAGTCCTGCTGCTCCGCTTACAGTGATTATCAACATTCTTTACTCCAAGCCACCCTCGGAGCAGGGGACTTGGCAGGGCTCAGCGGCCGTGTCAGCAGCTTCTCAGTTGCTGCATTTCAGTTTCAGCGATGGAGAGCTACACAGCCCAGCGCTGGGGACACTGCGCTCAACATCTGCTTCCCTCTGCAGGGGCATGAGATAGATAGGGAGCGGTCTTCAGTGTGCATGGTGATTGTCTCCACTGTTTGTCCTGGGCTCCCCGGACAGCCGAGTCTCCTGCAAAGAGCACTGGCTTTGGAGTTAGAATGGTGTTCACATCTCAGCTATGTTATTTATTTTGTGTGTAGCTAGGTCAGTTACTGAATTTTTTCAAAGATCCATTTTAGTCTATGAAATGGGTCTTGTGGGTTGCAGCATTGATGAGAGGGTGAAATTAAATAATTATGGAATGGAATTCAAAGGAATTTTCTTTTTGATTATTGTTCAGCTCTCATGAGAGAGAAAACTCTCTGAGCATGGTTTGCTTGTGCCTGCGAGTGTCAGGGCCCTGTGCCTGTCTGAGGGCTGTCAGTGAGCGAAGCAACTAGTCTTTATCTCAGACATGGTTACTTCTATGATTTGCACCAGTTTTAGTGCCAATGGAGAATAGAAATGTTGCACAGTAGCTTCCATAGAAACTCCATTCTCCTCAGACTCCATCCTCTGCCATCTCCCCACCACTTTGGGAAGGTGATTTCTGCCTACTGTTGCTCCATCCTGTCCACACCTGGCTTCTGAGTCCAGCCGCGGCGGTGCCTGCTGTCAGCCCATCACGAGGCCAGGACAAAATGCCTGGTTCTGTGCTGTCAGCCCGCTGACAGTGCTTGTCATCACTTTTCTCACGTCTCGCCACTGCTTTTATTGAGATGCTCCTGGCATCCATGCCACTGAGATCTTACAAGCATGGAAGCTGCTCTTACTTTAGATTAGCCTAGATCTAGGTTTCAGGCCTGGGCCAAGGAACTTGAGACCCAGGCTCTCAAGGACAGATAAGGACAGATCTCAGGACAGCTAAGGTGGATGATTGTAGGCAAGATTCATTTATCACCCCATTGTATCTAAATCACATTCAGTGGCTCTGAACCAGCTGGTATCCAGGAACTGGATCTGGGCATCTCAAATTCAGCTTCCTCCTACTAAAATATCCATCCAACCTCAGTTCAGGGATCAGTTCAGTCTCTAAATATGTTCCCTAATTTCCAGGTGCAGCTAATCTATCACAGCACATGGAAGCAAATAGCAAAGTCTCCTCCGGGCACGAGTTTATCACAGGTACAGGTATTTCTGCCTCACCCTTGTGGTTCTATCTTAATTACATGTGGTTATATAGCTGTGCATGTCCAGGGTCGGGGATGACTGTGAATGAAGTCAAACATGAAAAAGAGTTGTCTTGAGGATGTTGGGGAGTCTTCAGGGCTCTATAGCCCCAAATCACAGGGCAGGGTGCAGTGAACAGTTTCCTATCTGCAAGGTCTTGGGCTATGCACATCTAAGCGACAGCACTTAGCAGATGTGGAGTATAAGCATTAGATATATGCCAGCTGATTTTTTTTGCAGCAGAGAAATAGAGAATGTATGAAGGATTAAGCTTTAAGGAAATATAGGTAGAGGAACTCATATAGGTCTTCACTTAATTTATTAAATGCATTGAGAGATGTAACATAGGAAAGTAAAAGAATTTGTGCTAAGACACCATATAAACTACTTGGGGTTTAAATACTGTGGACCTAAAATTTATTATCCCAACCAGGATGAAAAAGGGATAATAGTCTAATAAAATATTCCCAGGCACAAACTTAGAACATATGATCACCCACGGCTGTCGAGTAAGTGTAATGTTCCAACTTAGAATAGTGAAGATCTTTCGATAGTCACGCGGCATATCTTTCTGTGTGTGACTCAAACTTTGCTGGTTGTTTCTAATTTAATTAACTGTCCAGTAAGTAGTAACACTCATTTCATATCCAGGATTCAAATGATTTTAATTAACATTTTCAAGTTAAAAGAACCCCTTTCAAAACAAAGAGAAGTGTTTGTCTCTACTCAAAATTTACACTTTTCATCTTTGTGCCCCCAAAAGAATTAAAATCAATTTTACAATTTGAAATGCTAGTTTATCAACAGCATCAGTTTTCTCCATGTTTTGAAAACTCTGGGGTAAATTCTGATGATTGAGTTGCTCATAAATATTTATGCAAACTACTTATACCTGTTCACTACCAAGATTTAATTCTTTGAGTGCCTCCTTTAGTTGTAAAAGATTTGAGAATAAAGTTTGATTTATTTACCTATTCTACATTCATTGTATACAAATTATCTAATTTGAAGTAGGAAAAATAAGTATTGACATATTTTATGGGTAAAGAGAATTCACCCCCGGACTGTATCCAAGAGATAACACATCTCTGAGTAAAGTCATTTGCCACAGAGATGTATGATGACACTTAACTCAGAAATGTTACCTTTGGTGCCAGCCAATGGCATGAAGCATAATTTGTAGAGAAAGCTGAATAAAAGTACCTTGATCCTGATGGCACATTAGAAAATAAAAATTAGCTCTTGTTTTTAATAACTACTACTTCTTAAATTACTCAGTTGTCAAGTAAACATCTAATGTTGCAAGTTTATTTTTTCAGCTCAGTGGATAGTTTATCCCCTTGCACATCAATCACATACTTGAAAGAAATGAAGATGTAAATGAGGTCCAACACGTATGATAGCTATTGTGACATAGGAAGGAAAACAAAACTTATGCAAATAGAGGGGCTGACAGGAGGGCAGGAGAGTGGAAAAGAAATAAAAATCGAGATATATCATGTACAATACAGATTCTTAGGGATGAGTATGATCATAAGGTATACCTAAAATGTACCGATAAACTCAATTAAAAAAGACAAAAACTCATACATCCCTCCATGTACATGTAGCAAATATGTAGCACATACTCTGCTTACTTTAATCTCTTTTTCATAAGTTAAATGAAGACCCTTGCCTTACATGTTCACTGTGACATCTCGCCATTCCTAACACGTACATTACTCCTGAGGCACATGCTTTTCCTTTTTCTTCCTAATTTGTGTCTGACCCACCTCTTGGCAATCTTATTCTTGAATGAACATTGCTAAAATAATTAATTTCCAAACACTTGTAGCCAAATTTTATTTTGAAAATAACAAAGGATTTGAAAAACCTTTGTTGTTCCCTCCTAAAGGCAAGAACTGAGTATTTTTCTGACCTAATAATGCTCTCTCCTGGTTTATTTGCAACACATCTATGATTGAGTAGTTGCTGCATTTAACATTTTCAACTTGTATTGGATTATTTTATGTCATTTGTACTATCCTAGTAGTCAATTGTTTCTCTTTTCTTGCATTTTGATAGGAGAGATTATCATGGTGTTGTAACAATGAACAGTCAGTCATTCTTTGATCTACCTGAAATTAAGAGCAAATATATAAAAATGCTCCTATTCCTTTAGTGGGAAATGAAGATAAAAGGTTCTGCTTCTCACATCATTGGTCAAAAAAACTACAGTTCTCAGGAGTAATTTGAAAAGTTCAGATGAAAGTATATTCAAGAGTGCAAGTTCCAGGGGATTTAGCTCAAGTGGTACTGCACCTAACTTGGAAGCACAAGGGCCCGAGTTTGATCCCTGGTACCACAAAAATGATAAAAATACAAGTTCCCCAGGTGCTGAAGAGATTGCATCCATTAGATCTGACCAATTCGTCAGCATTGACATTTGTGAGAATGTGCATGAAGAAATCCGCACTGATTTGCAATGGCATGCCACAAACGCCTCAAAAGTAATGCTTGATTTTCCGTTTTCTAACTTGGAAAAACATGTTTTGCTCACAACTGAGTCTGAGGGAAAAGTGAGCTTCCAGCCAACTACAGTCACATGCAGGCCCTCTTTCTGAGATCGCTCTCAAATGCAAGCATAACATGTGTTGTTCTGATTGAAAGATAAATAAATAAAGTGAGCTTTCACGATGTGAATTCCTAGCATGTAGGATTGTGGGGAAGGGCAATGTCGCTTAAACTCCGGCAGAGTTTTTCCCCTAGGTAGAATCACAGGGATGGGGCTGGGGGGGGGTAGCAATTTTAGCCCTCGCATGTTTTATGTTTCCCTCTGGCTCCTGCACATGTGCCAGAAGATCTCTTCTCTGTTGGGGTACAGGCACTTGAGCTCAATGATCATATTCAGAAGAATAATAGGCCAACCTCCGTGTTGATGGAGGTTTCTTACCCAGTGGAGAGGAGATTGAAGAATTTAGATGATGAATTTTTAGGACTGAAGCATACGCTGTAGTGTTTCTAAACTAACAAGTAACTGCACTTTCCCCGAGGTCGCTGAAGGTGCGTTGGCTATCTCTGGTGACGCTGAAAGGCGCTCTGAGTCTGGATGAAGGAGTTCTGGAGTTGCTCCCACGATGAACAGCTAACCCATTTGTTTCAGCTAGCACTTGGTTGTGAAAGTACAAATGGAGGTCGTCTGGATGCACTGCGGCTGTGGAAGAGCACGCGATGATTTATTCTCATTCATTTTCTTCACTTTCCATGCTAAAATGTTTTTACATGGTCAATAAATTATGGAGGCTGACATTAACAAGATGAACTGTGGGCAAAAATATGCGAGCTTGAATATTTATAAGAATGTGGAATTGATATTTTACTTTTTCTCCAGCCAGCCCTGGACTTGTGGGATCTGTTAAATAAGGTTATTGAGCTCAATTCAGATTAATTTAATAAGGGTTCTTGCAGAGTGATAAATCATGGGTCATTCATAGTGGAAAAGAGTACTTAATACTTAGGAGGACGTTTCAGTGAAAGCAGGTGCCATATTTGGAAGGAGTAAGAAGGGGCACTCTTACTCCTGGTTTGGGGAGTCTGGCACTGAAATGCTGACCTTGATGCTGACTCGGCTGATGCATGCATTCTGATGTGTCGGTGATGTCTGTTTACCACCTGAGCGATCTGCTTAGCATTTTCCAGAGGTCATTTTGGAGCAGAAGAGAGGAGAAAAGTTGCAAGTTGTTCCAGTGCTGGAGTTGTGTTAAAAAAAAAAAAAAAGAAAGAAGGTTTAAACCAATGAGAGCTAAAATGTGCTACTTGGAGATTTAATGACATACCATTAAAAACAAAATCTACAACTTTGAGATACAAAATTACTATAAAAATCATCAAGAAATGAGTATTTTAAGCAGATAAAGCAAAGCTTCTGTATAAAGAAGGGAAGAAGAGTCAAAGGGGGAATGGGAAAAAAGAAGAAGCAAGATGTATCATGCTCAGGTACAAATTTCCTATGATGAATGTTATCACTAGGTATCTCTGAAATGTACCAATAAATGTTTTGCTTTAAAAAATTGGCACTAGCAGGCCAGAGATTTAGCTCAGTGGTTCCGGTGCCTGCCTCGCAAGCGCAAGGTCCTGAGTTTGATCCCTGGTAACCACATACAATGCTGGGAGTGGAGACTCACGCCCACCAGCAATCAATACCACATACCACGGTGCCGGGCGTGGTGGCTCACACCTGTAGTCCCAGCACTCGGGAGGCAGAGACAGGAGGATTGCTGAGTTCAAGGCTTGCCTGGGCTACATAGTAAGCTCAGGGCCAGCCTGAACTACAAAGCGAGACCCTGTCTCAAAAAAAAAAAAAAAATTGGCACTAGCCACTAATCTTTTGTTCTATGCTTTGCAATCCACTTATTTACAAATGTAAATATCAAGACTGTGTCAAGATAAACATGTCTCAGGTCCTTTTGGATTTTTTGTGATGGACTCTGTTCTACACTTACAGTAAAAGTAGGAAACATGGGGCCGGAGGGTTAGCTCAGTGGTTCCGGTGCCTGCCTTGCAAGCGCAAAGACCTGAGTTCA
>PVIC010037853.1:0-18014 GCA_004025085.1 Thryonomys swinderianus | reverse complement strand
AAAAAAAAAAAAAAAAAAAAAAAAAAAAAAAAAATTAATTTGAGCTGGGGATTTAGTTCAGTGGTTCCAGTGACTGCCTCGCAAGCACAAGGTCCTGAGTTCGATCCCCAGTAACCACATACAATGTTGGGCGTGGAGACTCATGCCCACCAGCAATCAATACCACATACCACTGTGCCGGGCGTGGTGGCTCATGTCTGTCATCCCAGCACTCAGGAGGCAAAGGCAGAAGGATTGCTGAATTCGAGGCTTGCCTGGGCTACATAGTGAGCTGAGGGCCAGCCTGAGCTACAAAGCAAGACCCTGTCTCAAAAAAAAAAATATATATATATATAGACTGACTATCTATCTATCTATCTATCTATCTATCTATCTATCTATCTACCTATCTACATATTAAGGGGGCGGAGATTTAGTTCAGTGGTTCCAGTGCCTGCCTGGCAAGCCCAAGGTCCCTGGTTGGATCCCTGGTAACTACATACAACAATGGTGGGCACAATGACTCACACCTGTCATCCCAGCACTGGGGAGACAGAGGCAGGAGGATTGCTGAGTTTGAGGCTTAACTGGGCTGCATAGTGAGCTCAGGGCCAGCCTAAACTACAAAGTGAGATCCAGTGTAAAAAATAAGTAAATAAATAAATTAAATTAAATATATATAAATATGTATATAGCATACACAAAATATATATAGTATATATTTATACTATGTGTATGTGTGTGTATGTATATATACAAAATCACACCATAAGAATTTGTGATCGTGGGCCAGAGGGTTAGCTCAGTGGTTCTGGCATCTGTCTCACAAGCGCAAGGTCCTGAGTTTGATCCCCGGTAACCATGTACAATGCTGGGCATGGAGACTCACGCCCACCAACAATCAATACTGCACACCACAGGGCCGGGCGTGGTGGCTCACGCCTGTCATCCCAGCACTCGGGAGGCAGAGACAGGAGGATTGCTGAGTTTGAGGCTTGCCTGGGCTACACAGTGAGCTCAGAGCCAGCCTGAACACAAAGCGAGATCCTGTCTCAAAAAGAAAAAAAAAAAAAAAGAATTTGTGATCGCTTGGTCTGGAGATTTAGCTCAGCGGTTCCAGCGCCTGCCTAGCACGTGCAAGGTCCCTGGTGCAAGGTCCCTCGGTTGATCCTGGTAACCACATACAACAATACTGTGCATGGTGGCTCACGCCACCAGCAATTAGCACCACATACCACAAATGCCTGGCGTGGTGGCTCAAGCACTCTGGAAGCAGAGACAGGAGGATTGCTGAGTTCCAGGCTTGCCAGGGCTACATAGTGAGCTCAGGGCCAGCCTGAACTACAAAGCGAGACCCTGTCTCAAAAAAAAAAAAAAGTCATTGTAAGTGCACAATAATTTAATACCTTCACTCAACACTTAACACCTGCCTGCCTATCTCTCCATGTACAGATGCCAGGGCTTTCCCAGCCTCAGTGGTGGAAGGGTAAACAATGAAGACCACAACCAACACACACGCACCACTCACACTTGGATACCCCTGGTTTGCTACTGAGTATCTGGAAGGAAAGGCTTTAATAAGCCAGTGGTGCCCTACTGAGTGCCTCTCCAGACTCTCACCCTGGCAGAGCTGAACGATTTATTGTTAGAATGTAGGTAGCAAGACTCAGCAACAATTCAATTATTTTAAATTTTGATAGATTCAGCCCTGAGAAATCTTCACTTAAGTAGGTAGATGAGAACAAAAAGTTTTGTTAAAAAGTATCACATGATGCTGGACGTGGTGGCTCATGCCTGTAATCCCAGCACTCAGGAGGCAGAGACAGGAGGATTGCTGAGTTCGCGGCGGCTTGCCTGGGCACCATAGTGAGCTCAGGGCCAGCCTGAACTACAAAGTAAGACCCTGTCTCAAAAAAAAGCAAAAAAAAAAAAAAAAGGTATCACATTGGGGCCGGATATTTAGTTCAGTGGTTCCAGCCCCTGCCTTGCAGCAGGTCCCTAGTCCCTGGTTCCTGCTTTGATCCCAGTAGCCACATACAACAAATGCTAGATGTGGTGACTTACGCCCACTGGCAATCAGTACCACATTTCACAGTGCTGGGTGTGGTGGCTCACGCCTGTAATCCTAGCACTCGGGAGGCAGAGGCAGGAGGATTGCTGAGTTCAAGGCTTGCCTGGGCTACATAGTGAGCTCAGGGCCAACCTGAAGTACAAAGCAAGACCTTGTCTCAAAAAAAAAAGTGTAATAAGGAGAACCAGTAGGCAAGTTCTCATCCAGATTTGCTTTGGGAAAAAGCATACATGAATGCTGGTAGTGGAGGAAGGGTTATTAATGTCTTGGCCGACCCCTGAAGCACTTCCGTGTGCATGAACTGGAAGATTGCTGGCCAGAAGTCCCATGTTCGCTACACTATTGTACAGTTACCGGACCTCAGGAAGGTGCTGCTCCTCATCTGTAACACTAGGAAGATCTGACACCTTCCCATTTCAGCTTCTGTAAAACAGATACTGATTTCGCAAGCATTTAAAAAGGTTATTCAGGGAGCAGTATGAGGCAGAGGAAGTGGAGGCTTGGCATGCAAGGTACTGTGGTTGATTTTTGAGGTGCATTGTGGGAAAAAACCTTGCAGTTGTTTTGTTGTCAGAGGCTGGGTACTCGCTGGCATTGAGACTCCAGAAGGCAAGTTGTTCTCCAAACCTTTGACCCCAGATGGCCACAATGTGCGTGATACTCCTTCCACCCATCCAAAATCACCAATGAAGACTTCAGGAAACTCCTCTCGACTCCAAGGGGTGCACCCACTTCCACGCCACCTCCTCGGTCACATGATCATGGGATGCTGAGGGTGCAATGAGGAGGAGGACCCTGCTGCGCAAAGCAGGAAGGAAGTCATCATGCCAAACTATGCCAACAGGAAACAGAACTAGCAGAGAAGTACCAACACCGTGACAAGGAAGAGAGATGGTGTGAACAAAGATTAGGAGGCAACTGAGCTGATTAGCACCACGGCCAAGTCCAGGGCAGTGGGCCTACGTTGAAGTGGATAGGTCGGCTGCAGCGAAGACGACACAGCTGATGCACGAGTCCAAGTTTTAAGTGACCTGGAAACATCCATTTGATGCCAAGCTTGGGTCTTGCTCTGCTTCCGAAGGATGAGCTCAGACTGCGCAAAGAGAGGAGGGAACTGACCGAGAAGCCCCACAGGAGAAGCCAGGAGAAGGGGCGTTCTGAATTTAAAACCGAATGTAAAACACGCCTGCGCTGAAATGCCGCCATCTGCTTTTCAAGGGTGGAACGTGCGCTTCCTGCCAGGCTGTGTGGCCCACGCTGTGGAGCTGGATGCTGAGTGTGTCCTCACAGACACCACACTGTCCCACTGGCTGCCGGCTGCCCTGGGCACAAAGGACCCTGCCACCAGTGAGCTCACTGGGACCCTTTTGTCCCTGAGGCAGGGCACCCACAACAAGCAGCTCAGAAAGAAAGGTAAGGGGAAGCCGGAAGAGAGGAACCTCCCGAGGCAGACTACATGTCTGAAGAAACCGGGACACCTTGGGATTCGGAGCGGGAGCGAGGTGGGCGGAGGTGGAAACCAGGACTGAGGGCGGCAGCAAGAACAGCGTCGGGAGAAGGATGGAGCAGAGAGAGGAGGACACAGAGGCTCAGCCCCCTGAGAAGCCACAAGTGGATGGTGAGCCCACGGGTGCTGACGAAGCGCCGGACCTGCCAAGTGATCGGTCCAGTCCGTCCCCGAGGAGTCTGCTGGGTCTCTGGCTGAGCAGGATGGCATCGCCAAAGCCAGCAGACAAGAAGCTGCCGGGCGTCCCTTGGACACGTCTCACAGTGACACAGACAGGTGACGCGTCTGCGGCAGTGATGAGGCGATGACGTGTAGCAAAACGGACTGGAGTGACAAGAAGGGGCCTTGGCGGGTGGAACTCGGATACCCAGGAGGGGCGGAGCGTGTGTGTGAACGACAAGGAGGCTTTGCCCGAGGCTGCACCCCGGGGTGTTACCAGGTCTGCGAACCAAAAGCAGCACTTCAAGAAAGCCAGGGCCGGCAGAGCTCCACAGCTGGTGGGAGATCGGGCAGCCGCTGGGAGCGCAAGATGGAAACCGATGGACACTGACCTCCAGTCCCCATGGAGCATCTCCACATGGATGTTCTTTCTCCTGCTTTCTTCCTACAATTCCTACTGAGGTTGCAACGAGGGGTATGTGTGTGTGTGTGTGTGTGTGTGTGCGCGCGCATGTGCATGAGCCACCCAGCACCACTCCAGTGCGCCGCACCCCGGCCTTCCAGGATGCCAGTCACATCGTGCCCTGAGCTCAGCTCCTTACCTAAGCTGGGCAAAGAGCCAAGTGTCCAAAAAAAAACAGAAACTTTCTACTGATTTATTTATTGCTCTTTTCCTCCTTCTGTTCATTGGCCCTCACATGTTTTGTTTGTTTTTATTTCTTGAGACAGGGTCTTTCTCTGTAGTCCAGGCTAGCCTTAAACTCACAGTGATGCTCCTGCCTCAGCTCCTGAGTGCTGGGATTACCGTGCCAGTATTTTCCCCTCTGTGTTTGTGTGTGTGTGTGTTTCTCTTCCTTTTGCCCTTTTCTTCTAATGTAGTTTGGAGAGGGTTAGGGAATTCTTCCTTGTCCCATTTTTATTCCATCTACTTTCACTTTGACTTCTTTCTCCTGTTTCTCATCTTTCCCCTATTTTTCTTTTCTTTCTTTTCCCTTTTCTTCTCTCATCTGTCTCCCTTTAACTTTTTCCTCTAATAGTTATATAAGCCGTAGAATCCTTTCTCATTCCATACCTCACTACTAATTTTAGATCCATTTTTCCCTGTTATCTCATCTAAATATAAAACATGCCTCCACCCTAGGGATTTAGCTCAGTGGTTCCAGATCTGCCTCCCAAGCGAAAGGTCCCAAATTCAATCACCAGTACCACATACCACAATGCTGGGCGTGGTGGCTCACACCTGTAATCTCAGCACTCAGGAGGCAAAGGCAGGAGGATTGCTGGGTTCAGGGCTTGCCTGGGTATAGAGTGAGCTCAGGGCCAGCCTGAACTACAAAGTAAGACCCTGCCTCAAAAACCTAAAAAATATAAAATTAAATTAAAAATTAAAAATTTCCTCTTTCTCAGACCAGGGATTTAGATCACTGGTTCCAGCAGCTGCTCTGCAAGCAGAAGGTCACAGTTTGATCCTCAAAACGCCAACAACAAAAAGCCCTTTTTTTACTTTTCTTACTTTTACTTTTTTTTTTTTTTTGAGACAGGGTCTCGCTTTGTAGTTCAGGCTGGCCCTGAGCTCACTATGTAGCCCAGGCAAGCCTCGAACTCAGCAATCCTCCTGCCTCTGCCTCCTGAGTGCTGGGATTACAGGCATGAGCCACCACGCCCAGATACTTTTACTTTTTTTACTTTCTTTTTATTTTCATGTCCACACTAGGACATGACAGCCCTTATTTTTACTTTCTTGGTATCTTACTTTCACCAAGAAAAGTTTAATACTGGATATTAAACCTAGGGCCTTCACGTTCATCTATATCCCTAGTTTTTATTTTTTTATGTTGAGGCAACATCCCACTAAGTTATTAATAAAGCAGCCAGGCTGAACTCGAACTTCTGATCCTCCTGTTTCAGCTTCCCGGAATGCTGAGACTGCAGGCACGGAGCCACATTATCCTGAGTTTTTCCTTCTCTCCTTTCTTTTGAGGCAGGGTCTTGCTATATAGTTCAGGCTGGCCTCCAACTCACGATCGTCTCACTGCAAGCGTGCACCACCCCAAACCTGGCTTCTCTTCCTTTGCCCTAACACAGATCACAGCATGTCATAATATAACTCTCTACCTTATCTGTCTACTCATGCTTACTCTGTTTTGGATGGGTTTTCTGGTTTGCTTTCGCTGAAACAGGGTCTCATCATGGAGCCCAGGCTGACGTCAGATTTGCATTGATCTCCAGCCTCAGCATCCTGAAGGCCGAGACTGCAGACAGACATGTGCCACCAAGCTGAGCTACTTTTCTGTATCTGCTTGTACCACCTAGCCCAGTATTCTGTTGCTGTTTTTGAAGCAGTAAAACATAATAATTAAAAGCACTGGCACTAGGGAAAATTTGGTGAGTTTTACCTTAATGTTTCCTTTTGCCAGTTATGTCACACTGAGCCAAGTATTGGCCCTTCCTGGGCCTCACTTCTTTCATATGTCAACTAAAGATAATAACAGCGTCTAGCTCAGTAACACTCTCTCTCTCTGAGCTTTAAATAAGCTGTGACTTCAAAGAGACTAGTGCAGTGCCCGGCTCACAGTAAGCATTCACTAAGCATTAGCTAGTAGTACAGTTAAAACCTGGAGAACTGTCCCAAACATATAGTGCCTTCATAAGTCTATGGATACACAAAACAGACATTCCTTTGGATATCACATGTGAACCTACCTTTGCTGTAATAATAATCTATTTTCTTTTTCTTTTAAAGCTTTCTTTAGTTCTGCTGTTCTTGATGGCCTGTGTAGGTATTTTCTTTTTCCAGTGCATTCATAAGTCCAATGTCCAAATTCCAAGCATTTTTGACACCTTACGTGTTGCTTATTTGCTTCACTACAGAGGGAAAAACACAACATCAGCCTTAAAATTCACCCTGTAACACTTTCTGCCCTAAAAAGCATAAACAGTATCCACCATTTTTTTTTTTTCTTTTTGGAGACAGGGTCTCGCTTTGTAGTTCAGGCAGGCCCTAAGCTCACTATGGTGCCCAGGCAAGCCGCCGCGAACTCAGCAATCCTCCTGTCTCTGCCTCCCAAGTACTGGGATTACAGGCGTGAGCCACCACGTCCGGCATTGTGGTATGCGGTGTTGATTGTTGGTGGGCATGTCTCCATGCCCAGCATTATATGTGGTTACCGGGGATCGAACTCAGGACCTTGAGCTTGCGAGGCAGGCACCGGAACCACTGAGCTAACCCTCCGGCCCCACCATTTTTTTTTTGTACTTGGGACTGAAATAGAGACCTTGTACTTGCGAGGCAGGAGCTGGAACCACTGAATTAAATCCTTGGCGTCAGCAGCGAACAATATCAAGTGTAAAACAGCATTTAATTTTTATCACAAAGGGGGTACAAAGCAGTGTAATAAGTGGCTTAAAAATAATGCATGGAGGGCCGGAGGGTTAGCTCAGTGGTTCCGGCACCTGCCTCGCAAGCGCAAGGTCCTGAGTTCGATCCTCGGTAACCACATATAATGCTGGGTGTGGAGACAGGCCCACCAACAATCAACACTGCATACCACAATGCCGGGCGTGGTGGCTCACGCCTGTAATCCCAGCACTCGGGAGGCAGAGACAGGAGGATTGCTGAGTTCGCAGCGGCTTGCCTGGGCACCATAGTGAGCTCAGGGCCAGCCTGAACTACAAAGCGAGACCCTGTCTCAAAAAGCAAAAAAAAAAAAAAAAATGCATGGAGTTAAAACAGAATTGAATTCAGCTCTTGCCAGAAATGGTAGCACGTGTTATAATCCTAGTGCTTAGGAGGCTGAGGCAGGAGGATCTGGAGTTCAAGACCAGCTTGAGATAGTGTTCAAGGCCAGCCTGAACTACAAAGCGAGAGCCTGTCTCAAAACAAACAAAAGAAGCAGACAGTAAGAAAAAATATTGGCTCTTTAATTTCACTTCAGTAATGAAGACTAGGTAACTCATACTAAACTTGTCTTCGTGTGTATGTGGTAATGGGGGATGAACCCAAGGTTTGGTACTGAACTTGTACTTACCCCTTTTGACTTTTAAGATAGGATCTCTTGTTAAATTGCTCAAGTGGGGCTCAAACTTCTGATCCTCCTGCCTCAACTTCCCAGAGTTCAGGAATTGCAAGTTTAGACTAAGTATTCTGAGCAATCTCCTTGGGAATTCGGAGACTTAATGAGGGGATGGAGAATAACCAAGCCAAACTACAGAAGATGGCTTGTGCTGGAGGTGTTCACCCGTCTCAAAGGTCATGTAAGTGCTACTTACCACAGCCTGGGAGAGAAGGGGCTTTCTGTTTGCTGTTTAAGACTCTGAAAGGCTAAGGGTCAGGGATGTAGTTCAGTGGTACTGTGTCTGCCTGGCAAGGTCAAGGTCCTGAGTTTGATTCTGGTATTGGGGCAAAAAAATTTAGTAAGATTGTGAAAGCCTAGCCCCTCAGAATAATCCAAAATTTAGCAAGGCTTTAGATTAGGGGTTATCCTTTTTCCGTAAAAGATTGGATAGTAAATATCTTAAGCTTTGCAAACTGTAGATATTAAATAGGTACTTATACAACAAGAGCAAAAGCAAATTTTCTCTAATATTTGGTTTCTGAAAAATTTTTAAATATTTAAAAATAATTTTAATAGAGATCCACTAATGAAAAGAATGGAACTCTGTTTGTGGCCAACACAACTGAGGTTCAGAGTAGGCACTCAGCAGCAGCAAACTGATTATACACACACATATCTTTAAGTGACAGTCTTAGCCCATTGCAGGCAAGATTCAGTGGACCAGGATTTGCAGATTCGTGATCAATATAAATTAAACTGTAGTGCACGGTTTGTGGTAAAATACAAAGAGAAGCAAGAAAGTAAATTCCAGACATCAGGACAGTGGTTACTTTTAGCAGGAAAAAGTAGGCTATGACTGGGAAAGCGCATTAGGGTGCTTCTAGTATATAAGAAAAAGACTTTTCTTGGTGTGGTTTTTGAGACAGGGTCTCACAATGTAGTCCAGGATGGCCTTGAACTCACATCAGTCTTCCTGCTTCAGCTTCCTCAAGGTTAGGCTTATAGATGTGCACCACCACATCTTGTTTCTTACATTTTTATTTTTACTGGGCACTGAACCTAGAGCCTCACACATCCCAGGCAAGTAACACCAAGCCACACCCCTGGGCCCCAGTTGTTTATTTCTTTTTTTGTTGTTTTGTTTTGAGACAGGGTCTCGCTTTGTAGTTCAGGCTGGCTCTGAGCTATGTAGCCCAGGCAAGCCTCGAACTCAGCAATCCTCCTGTCTCTGCCTCCCGAGTGCTGGGATTACAGGCGTGAGCCACCACGCCCAGCACTGTGGTATGTGGTATTGATTGCTGGTGGGCTGAGTCTCCACGCCCAGCAATATATGTGGTTACCGGGGATCGAACTCAGGACCTTGTGCTTGCAAAGCAGGTGCCGGAACCACTGAGCTAACCCTCCAGCCCCAGTTGTTTATTTCTTGATCCTCATGGTTGCATGGGGTGCTCCTTTTATAAAAGTTTATTAAGTAGCACATTTATATTGTATGAATTTTTTGAACATATACCATACTTCACACTAATTAAAATTACTGAGAAATCTTGACTCTACCATATACCTCTACTGGGTTTAGTAAGCTGTTGTTGAAACCTCAGTTTCCACTTCTAAAATATGTTATTACCTGTTAAATCAGGTTTTTATGAGAGTTCGCTGAGAACATCACCATGGTTTATTATGTACTACAAATTTAGCTGTCAGGGCCAGGGATCTAGCTCATGTGGTAACATCCTAACCTGCAAAGACAAGGGCTCGAGTTTGATCCCCGGTACCAGAAAAAGAAAAGAAAGAATTTAGCCGTGGGCTACTTATGATAAACACATACAACTCCTACACCAGCTTGGTGGATTTGAGAACAATACGATCATTCTATAGATTGGATATGTGTGAAGCAAGCAGTTCAGCAGCTGGCATAAATACACAAATAAACGGGGGCTATTACTGTAGAGCACCAGGTATGGTGGCATACACTCCTAACTCTAGCACTTTCAACCTTCCTATCTCAGGCTCTTTCAGTGCTAAATGATAGGGATGTGCCATTGTGCCCTGCACTGTTTGCTACTTTTAATAAATTACTTGAGTTGGGTGTGGGAGCAGACGCCCATAATCCCAGCACTCAGAGGCTGAGGCAAGAGGATAGATGAGAGTTTGAGGCCAGCCTGGGCTACACAGTGAGCTCAAGGGAACCTGAATTACAAAGCCGGACCCTGACTCAAAAAAAAAAAAAAAAAAGCAGTCCCCTCTAGGTTTGTGCAGGAAGTCAGGCAAGGTGCCACCACCACCTCTCTGTTGCTCCCTACCCCTTCCTACAGTTGAAAAGCTCCCTGTGGCCACTTCCTACCCCAAGACAATTTCTACTGTCCTGTCTGTCAGGAGGTAGTATTCAAAATGCTCACTGGGCCTGTGGCCTGTCAGCGCTTGACACTCCCTGTTACAGCTTGTCTAGATGTCTCCCCCAAAGCCTCACTGGTCACAGGTGGGGCTTCTCAGACATGGCTGGATCTAGAGTGTGTGATGCTGGGATCAAGGGTGTGTGACTATTACATTATTCTACTGATAATTTGGCATAGTTTTGGGAAAGGATAATAGCAAGGCTCTCCCTGTCTATAAGTGCTATCTGCCGGGGCCAGTAGCGTGGATAAAATATAAGGAACAGAAAGAAGGTTGTTGGTTGTCACTTGCTGCTTGCTGGCTTCTGCCTGCTATAAGCTGTTTCTCCTTTGTGATACACCTGTCATCCCACCATGCCTTGGAGCCAGCCACCTATGAACTGAAACCTCTACAAATTGTGAACTAAATAAACCTTCCCTCCTTTAGCTCTGGGTGTTGTTTTGTCTCAGCAATTAGAAAAGTAAGTAAGACACTCTGAATACTGTACAGGCAATCACAAACATATAAGGGTGTTTTCTTTTAGTATATGTGCTGCCGAAGCGAGCACGATAAGGGTGTTTTCTTTAAAAAAAAAAAAATCTTGCTCCTTCCTCATAAAACAAATAAGTAGATAGGGCCGGAGATTTAGGTCAGTGGTTCCGGCGCCTGCCTTGCAAGTGCAAGTCTGAGTTCGATCCCTCGTACCACATACCACAATGCTGGGTGTGGTGACTCATGCCCACTAGCTATCAGTACCACATACCACAGTGCCAGATGAGGTGGCTCACATCTGTCACCCCAGCACTCAGGAGGCAGAGGCAGGAGGATTGCTGAGTTCCAGGCTTGCCTGGGCTACACAGTGAGCTCAGAGACAGCCTAAACTATAAAACGAGACCTATCTCAAAAAAAAAATAGATAACTTGAACGTATTTATCAAACTTGTAGCGGACACAAAACTGAGAGGACTTGATAATATGAAAGATGATTGAGCCAGGCATGGTGACACATACCCATAATCCCAGCACTTGGGAGGCTGAAGGAGGAAGATTGTCACAAGTTTGAAAGTTCAAAGCCAGCTTCGGGTACATAGTGAGATGAAGGTCAACCTGAAGTAGACAGCAAGACTGTGTCTCAAAAAACAAAACAAAACATGGGGCCAAGTCCATAGCTTAGCAGTGCCTGTGCCTGCCTGTGAAGCACAAGACCCTGAGTTTAATTCCCAGTGCTGGAGAAAAAACAAAAAACAAAACAAAAGCAATACCAAATGAATAAATAAATTGATGAAGCACAAAAATGAACCTTCCTGATGAATATAAAATAACTAATGTCTCTTCAGCTTTTCCTTCAAATATTTTTTCTTTTCTTTTCTTCGCTGTATCAGGTATCAAACTCAGGATCATGTGCTTGCCAGGCAGGTGCAGCAACACTAAACTACATCCCAACTCTTTCCCCTCAACTAGACCCCTAAAACTAATGGACTCTTCCAGCCTATTAGGGCTTTCCTCAACTGACTCCCTAGGGACTGAAGTTTGTACACATCATGAGTCTTTAGGTACACCATGTATTTTCTACCTACTGAGACCAGACCCCCCCTAGGAATAATAATTTATCTCTTACTTCCGTAGCTCAGGTACCATTAGGCACACTGTTAAAAACAGATTCAACTTGAGCCAGAGATTTAGCTCAGTGGTTCCAGCGCCTGCCTTGCAAGCGCAAGGCGCTGAGTTCGATCCTGGTAACCACATACAATGCTGGGCTTGGTGACTCACGCCCACCAGCAATCAATACCACATACCACAGTGCCAGGCATGGTGGCTCATGCCTGTCATCCCAGCACTTGGGAGGCAGAGACAGGAGGATTGCTGAGTTCAAGGCTTGCCTGGGCTCCATAGTGAGCTCAGGGCCAGCCTGAACTACAAAGCGAGACACTGTCTCAAAAAAAAAGAATGGGAGAATGATAATAGGTGTGCTAGATTATGTCCCTGGGTCCCAGTTGTCTCTCTCAGCCTTGCCCTCCTTGGGGAGAGACTCTATTTTTTAAGTGGCTATAATATCTAGGGTCTTTTAGGTTCTCCCAGCTTCAAATTTCGCTGCTCTCAGTTGGATTATATACCCAACTCTCCGCGCTTATGATTTTGTAGATATGACTGATTTAGAGATCTCATTTTTCTCCTAGCTCAAGTGAATGGATGGACATAACCAGTGAGGAGCTGGGCAGGAAAATTACAGGAGGTAAATGAATGCTGGATTGATAAATCCAGCCAATACTCACTGTGAGTATAAAGTGAGAAAAAGACTTGTAGCATCTAAATAATGCTGTTTCTTGTTTCAGAAGAATCAGAAAGTTGAATTTGGTTTTTTTGTTTTTTGTTTTTTTTGAGACAGAGTCTCGCTTTGTAGTTCAGGCTGGCTCTGAGCTCACTATGGAGCCCAGGCAAGCCTCGAACTCAGCAATCCTCCTGTCTCTGCCTCCCGAGTGCTGGGATGACAGGCGTGAGCCACCACGCCCGGCACTGTGGTATGTGGCATTGATTGCTGGTGGGCATGAGTGTCCACGCCAAGCATTGTATGTGGTTACCGGGGATCAAACTCAGGACCTTGCGCTTGCGAGGCAGGCGCCGGAACCACTGAGCTAACCCTCCGGTCCCATACCTCCTTTTCTTAATACTCAAACTCTGGCACACAGTGGTAGGTACTAAGTAAATATTTACCGAAGGGCAGAACAAGTGACAGAAGCAAAAAGGCAGCTGGAGGGAAGACTGGCCTTGATGTTGGCTGGCTGTTTCTAGGAAATGCCACAGCAACAAAGCAAGAAAAGACAGCTGGGCTGGAGTCTGCACCGCGAGCCGAGGTTGACGACGTCAGGGGTGAAGACTGAGGTTTTTTTCCGGCCACGCGTGGGGCGGAAGAGGAATATAAACCACTGAGTCATCAACTCCGCTTCCTGCGCGGAAACCACGCCGTGTCCTGCGAAATCGCTCGCCAAGGATCACCGCACGCAGCCTCCCGGCCGAACCCCTCCGGGGCAGGCGGCCTGACGGAGAAATGCCGTCCTGCGCCGGCCCCGCAGCCCGGCGCCGGCTCCCGGGCCAGCTGCCGAGCGTCCGCGCCGACCCCGCCCAGCCCGCCGCCCGCTGCCGACGCGCCCCTCGCTTACGCCTGTCGCCGAGCTATGAGCCGGTGCATGGGAGTCGCCATCTTAGCGCGACCGGGCCTGCCGCGCTGACTTTTGGGAAACTCCGCGGAGGGGGCGGAGACTCTGAAGACGGCGCCGGCGACGTGGGCGGAGCCGGCTGACTCCAGGTGTAGGCCCTGCGTGTAGATTGTGAAGGGTTTCCCGGGTGACTGCAGGGAAGAAAGTTCTCCAATAAAGGAGATAAGTATTTACAAATAGCCGGGCGTGGTGGCTCACGCCTGTCATCCCAGCACTCCAGAGGCAGAGGCAGGAGGTTTGCTGTGAGATTGAGTCTTGTCTGGGCCACATAGATCAGGGCCAGCCTGAACTACAAAGCGAGTGTCCCCAAACAAACAACAACAACAACAAAACAAGAATGGCGTTGCAAAGTGTGAAGTGCAAAAATTCTGGGTTGTTTTTTTGTTTGTTTGTTTTTTGTTTTTTGAGACAAAGTCTTTCTTCGTAGTTCAGGCTGGCCATGAGTTCACTATGTAGCCCAGGCAAGCCTGGAACTCAGCAATCCTCCTGCCTCTGCCTCCCGAGTGCTGGGATGACAGGTGTGAACCACCATGCCAAACACTGTGGTATGTGGTACTGATTGCCAGTAGGCATGAATCACCATGCCCCTTATTGTGGTGTGTGGTTACCTGAGATCGAACCAGGGACCTTGCGCTTGCTAGGA
Source organism: Thryonomys swinderianus (assembly GCA_004025085.1). NCBI lineage: Eukaryota > Metazoa > Chordata > Mammalia > Rodentia > Thryonomyidae > Thryonomys > Thryonomys swinderianus. The sequence goes on along the minus strand of PVIC010037853.1, from coordinate 4,016 downwards.
AGGCACTAGAAGCCCAGAGCTAAATCTCTGGTCCCGTTCTGTATTTTAGGTATCTCAGAGAAATGTTTTTTTGTTGTTTTGTTCTTTGAGACAGAGTCTTGCTATGTAGTTTTCATACTGGCCTTGGACTATATGGTCCAGGTGGGTCTGGTACTCTGGATCCTCCTGCTTCAGCCTCCCAAGTGCTGACACTACAGGTGTGTGTCACCACTACAGGCTCAGAGGACTTTTTTTTTTTTTTGAGGTAGGGTCTCGCTTTGTAGTTCAGGCTGGCCCTGAGCTCACTATGGAGCCCAGGCAAGCCTCAAACTCAGCAATCCTCCTGCCTCTGCCTCCTGAGTGCTGGGATGACAGGTGTGAGCCACCACGCCCAGCACTGTGGTATATGGTATTGATGGCTGGTGGGCCTGAGTCACCACACCCAGCATTGTATGTGGTTACGGGGATCGAACTCAGGACCTTGCGCTTGCGAGGCAGGCACCGGAACCACTGAGCTAAATCTCTGGCCCTTCAGAGGACTTTTTAAAGGACCAAATGAGACTGTGTAACTGCAGCTGCTTTTGTCAAGTGAAAAAGACTACAGAAATATATTTTAGCAGCAGCTACATTTAGTGTCAGCTCCAGAACATACTTTCTTAGATGTACATTCTTTGAAATATATGGACCAGGCTTGGTGTTGCATGCCTATAATCCCAGCACTCAGGAGATGAGGCAGGAGAATCACTCAATTTACTATGAATCCGGGGTTTAATTGCAAGGGCTGGAATAAATAAAAATGGAAATGTGTGTGCGCGTGTGCATGTGCGTGCGTGAGTGTGTGTGTGTGTCCCTTTCTAGGTCCCTAGGTTACATTTTTTTTATTAATCACCAACACTATTTTAGCACTTTTGGGAACTAGGAATAAAGACTGAATTAAGGAAATCCTTGTACACATGAACTTTCTACAGACAGTACACAGTGAGGGCCGTGAGGGTCCGAAAGTCCTCCCCACAAGGCCCGTGGAGACTTCACCTGCAAAGTCCTACGTCTGGAGCACTTGGAGGCCTCTGGTGAGTCACTGGGTCCTGGGGATCTGGCTGGCATGAATTCACCCTTCATAGGTCAGTGGGTTTTTCTGGAGTTGACTTTGTTGTAAAAGTGTGTTCTCACTGGTCCCTTTGCTCTGTTTCCGTCCATCACGTCATGTTCTGGCAGGAAGGTCTTCACTGCAGACCTGGCATAATTCTCACCTTCTACAACTGTGAGCAAAGCTTCTATTTTTTAATAAATTACAGTACCTAGTTTCCGTTGTTAGTATTTTATAACAACAGGACAGGGCAAAAACAATGTCGAATGAGCATAAGTATTTGAAAGAAAAATAACTGAGGCGAGGCATACTGTTGAATGCCTGTAATCCCGGCACTCCGCCAAGGCAGGAAGATCATGAGGCCCGCCTGGGCAGTGTGGCAGTTTATTGAGAGAGACTCTGTCTCAAAAAGTAAAAACGGGCTGGGTGAGTAATCAGAACAAATGTCTTGGCTTCAAACACTCCGTACTAAATCAACACAATCTCACCAGGCCCTGTCTCTAGCTGGATTTTTTCCATTCCTGTATTTATGTGTTGATTTGCACGTGAAGCATGTGAAGACCTGAGGGAGGAGGTGGCTGAGGAAAGTCTGGAGAAAGAAGAAAGGGCTCACCTTGGAGCTCACCTTTGGGGAGCTAGAGCCTTCTGAATTAAGCATTATCCTGACACAGGATGTCCAAGTCCAAATACAGTGGGAGAAAGTAACCAGGTAACTTGTACACAGGCCTCTCTCCAGCAGCCCTGGGGTGACTCCACCCGAATCCCAACGTCACTGACCCAGCTAATCCAACCCACCACAGACCTTGGATGCCTGACAGCTCCTCTAACACCATAAAAGGTCAAAAATCCACTGGCCCAGGGTGGTGCCCAGCTAACCCACTCCTTGGCAGGGGTCAAGTCCAGACCAACCCTGCAATCCTGCACCAGGCCTATGCTTAAAACCTCAGCACTGATCCCCAATGCCTTTGGCCCTGTGGGTGGGTTTTCACTATTCAAGAAGTGCTTTCGAGTGCCGGGCGTGGTGGCTCACGCCTGTCATCCCAGCACTCGGGAGGCAGAGACAGGAGGATTGCTGAGTTCAAGGCTTGCCTGGGCTACATAGTGAGCTTAGAGCGAGCCTGAACTACAAAAAAAAGCGAGACCCTGTCTCAAAAAAAAAAAAGCTTTCGTCTTGCTGCTCCTTTTGGGGGCCTGCTCAGTTCTCGGTTCAGGATTTCAGAGCCCGAATAAGACCACCAACCTGGTCACGGACCTCTTCATTCTTTTTGTCTATTCCTTGTCTGAACTATACAGATATTCCACAAATTATCTAACCAGTGCCTCACTGTTGAACAATTCAATCATTTACCACAGTGGTGGAAGCAGGAGGGATCACTACAGGTTTGAGGCCAGACTGGGCTACACAGTGAGTTCAAGGTCAACCCAAATTACACAGCAAGACCCGTCTCAAAAAGAAAAGAAATGGGCCGGAGGGTTAGCTCAGTGGTTCCGGCGCCTGCCTCGCAAGTGCAAGGTCCTGAGTTCAATCCCTGGTAGCCACATAAAATGCTGGGCGTGATGACTCACGCCCACCAGCCATCAATACCACATACCACAGGGCCGGGCATGGTGGCTTACGCCTGTCATCCCAGCACTCGGGAGGCAGAGGCAGGAGGATTGCTGAGTTCCAGGCTGGCCTGGGCTACATAGTGAGCTCAGGACCAGACTGAACTACAAAGCGAGACACTTTCTCAAAAAAAAAAAAAAAAAGGAAAAAGAAATGGCCTGGGATGTGGCTCAATGGTGCCATACCTGCCTGGCATGCACAAGGTCTTGAGTTTGATTCCTGATACTGGAAAAAAAATGATCAAAGATGATCTCTGTACATATTTGTTCAACTTCTAAGAAGCAGTGAAAGTTTCAAGCAGCCAGGGTTAGTAAGATCACTCATGGTGCTGAATGTATAGTTTAAATCCTGCCACGTAATAGGAAGTAGTGTAGTTTTTATGGCCCGACAAGAAACACCTGCTTCTAGATAGATTCGTGGGGATTCATTTTCCCCTGACAACTCCCACCTTTGTCCCACTCCCTTTGGGGCATAGACGCTTCTCCTTTTCACTAGAAAGCTTATTGGAAACTTCGGAAAATCTGAATACCCTGAATTACACATGACTGAAGTTTCAGTGAACCTGACTGGTCGCTGTTCACAAACAGTGTTAACAGCTGTTAACAAATGTAATCATTTGTTAAAAATACAATCATTAAAATATAATTGTTAATGGAATCGTTAAAATGTAATCATTAGTGGGCTGGAGGGTTAGCTCAGTGGTTCCGGCACCTGCCTTGCAAGCGCAAGGTCCTGAGTTCGATCCCCAGTGACCACATATAATGCTGGGCATGGAGACTCACGCCCACCACCAATCAACACCGCATACCACAATGCCGGATGTGGTGGCTCACGCCAGTCATCCCAGCACTCGGGAGGCAGACAAGAGGATTGCTGAGTTCACGGTGGCTTGCCTGGGCACCATAGTGAGCTCAGGGCCAGCCTGAACTACAAAGCGAGACCCTGACTCAAAAAGCAAAAAAAAAAAGTAATCATTAGTGTGATTGTAAGATGCATATAAATTGTACTAATAAAGAATTCAATTTAAAAAATGTAATTGTGGGTGGAGGGTTAGCTCAGTGGTTCCAACGCCTGCCTCGCAAGCGCAAGGTCCTGAGTTCGATCCTCCGTAACCACATACAATGCTGGGCGTGGAGACACACGCCCACCAACAATCAATAAAAATACCACATACCACAGTGCCAGCCGGGTGTGGTGGCTCACGCCTGTAATCCCAGAATTTGGGAGGCAGAGACAGGAGGATTGCTGAGTTCGAAGCTTGCCTAAACTACATAGTGAGCTCAGAGCCAGCCTGAACTACAAAGCAAGACCCTGTCTCAAAAAATATATATATATAATATAATC
>PVIC010037852.1:0-17888 GCA_004025085.1 Thryonomys swinderianus | reverse complement strand
ATTCCTTGAACAAAGTTCCTCCATGTTTTTGTTGTTTTTTCCACTTCTGACTCTAGTCTACTATACTGTTTCCTTTTACTTGGGACTCCTTAAGTTTGAGTTCCTTCATTTTCTTTCACTTCTGACCCTAATCTACTACACAGACTTTCCCTTTATTTTGTCCAATTTCGCTTTTGAGTTTTCTGAACCCATGGGTCCTTAAATCTTGTTGCTAGCTTGAAAGCAAACCTCCGCCCTACAAACGGCAAACCTACTCTTGCTGCGCGTCCGCAGACCTTACCAAATCGTTGCTCCTCCTTTCCCCTGAGAGAGCGTCCCGGGTTTCGGCACCAGTTGTCGCGACCCTCGCTGATCCTGCAGAGAGAGATGCAACCACGAAGTGCAAGATTGAGCTTTATTATTACCATTACCACCATCACCCAGCACCACCCAACGGGTGCTTATATACATTCTCCTCTCGAGGCCCCTCCCACCGAGCACGGGCAATACCACATAAGGCCTGCGGTCAGCTGGTTCGTATTAAGCAGCAGTCTCTGGCTTACAGCCAGCCGCCATCTTTGGGGAGCAGCCGTCACGGCCCACCACACAGGCTGGCTCTGAGCTCACTATGTAGCCCAGGCAAGCCGTGAACTCAGTAGTCCTCCTGTCTCTGCCTCCCGAGTGCTGGGATTACAGGCATGAGCCACCACGCCCAGCACTGTGGTATGTGGTATTGATTGCTGGTGGGTGTGAGTCTCCACGCCCGGCATTATATGTGGTTACCGGGGATCGAACTCAGACCTTGCACTTGCGAGGCAGGCACTGGAACCACTGAGCTAAATCTCCGGCCCCTGAATCAACATTTATTCAAAAGTTATTATTTATTATTTTTTAAAAGTGTGGTGATTTTGCCTTTCTGATAGGGCAGCTCCTTGAAAATAAAATATTCTCTTAGAAAATTTGTGTCTAGCACATAGTGTACAAATTTTTTTTTTTTTTTGAGACAGGGTTTCGCTTTGTAGTTTGGGCTGGCTCTGAGCTCACTATGGAGCCCAGGCAAGCCTGGAACTCAGCAATCCTCCTGTCTCTGCCTCCTGAGTGCTGGGGTTACAGGCGTGAGCCACCAAGCCTGGTACTGTGGTTTTGATTGCTGGTGGGCGTGAGTCACCATGGCCAGCATTGTATGTGGTTACCGGGATTGAACTCAGGACCTTGCGCTTGTGAGGCAGGCGCTGGAACCACTGAGCTAAATCTCCGGTCCCACAGTGTACAATTTTTAACTGAGACTTTCAATTTAATTAGAAATATTCTTTTGAGAAACAATCTCAGTATGAAATACAAGACACAAAAGTTAAACACTAAAGCAGCAGCAACATTTTAGGTTTATTAATATGTCTATGGTTTAGATTTATTAATCTCTTATTTCCTCTTTACTGAGATAAGGAGAAGGTGATAGTAAATGAGTAATTACATACTGATAGCCATTGGCTATATTCTCATTTTATAATCGAGTAGTTGTGAAATTGCTTTGGAAATTGCAAAACATAACTATGGAAATGTGGACTATTACATTATTATCAACTCTAACAAGTTGCTATGGGATCAGATATTGCCTTTGTCTGGAGATGGTCATGCTTATTTGTTGGTACCCAACCAGGCCCAACCAGACAGCAAATAAATTTTATATTTAAAAATTAAAAACTACTTTAAAAACTATAAATTATGTTGTATAATTTATATGTACATAGATAAGGAACTCTTTCTTGGCATAAAACATTCAGGTACATACTTGACAATATTTTAGAATCTGTCACAGGAGAATTAGGAGAGGACTGGGGTTGGAGCTCAGCAATAGAGTGCTTACCCACCTTGTGTGAGGCCTTCTCTAGCCCTGGAAAAAAGAGAAAGAAAAGAAAAGAAAGATAGTGGAATGACAAAATCCCATTACATACAAAAAGAAAAGGAAAGAGCCTGGTGAAAAAATGCGCATTATTTGAAAAAAACCACATATTTCTGATAAAGAAAAAGTCCTATAGGAAAGTTATGAATGTTCCAAGAAAGACATGAATGGACAATTCACGAGAGAAGAAATTAAAATCACCAGCACCATATAAGAAATGTTCAGAATTACTAGTGAAGAAATGCCAGTTAAGAAAACACTTTTTTGTTTCACATTAGCAAAGCTCAGCAGAATAAAATGGCAAGTGTTGAAGTTTGGTGGTGTAGGGACTCTCTCATCCACAGCTGACACACACAGCTTTTCTGGAAGACAATTGGCTTTGTGAGTGAAGAACTTCAAAAATCTCTATGGTCTTTTTTCTCAGTAATTCTACTGTACAACCAGACTCAGAAAGATTTATATGTTTAAATGTTCACGTTGTGGTATTATATAGAGTATATCCTTAAAATAAAATGAAATATGATCTAGCCATGAACCATTAAAATTGAATGCAAGCTTGAAGAATAACTTCAGCAGTGTTGGGCGACTAAGAGATGACCGTACAGGTAAGAAAAGTTTGAGAGGACAGCACAGATTTAATGGGACACATCCCAAGAGGATAGCTAGGCAGCAAGGGGTCTTTATCCACCCTCAGATTCAGGGAGGCCCCTCAGCTTCCCACAATTTCTCAAGATAAATAAAAAAGATTAAATCCTAACAATGACTCAGAGTCATACACTTAAAAGGTTAGCACTCCTACAATTTTGACCTTTATAATATACATGTGAGAAAGTTGCCTACACATAATTTAATGCTTGTGTGCTGCAGGTTTGCATATGTTTCCAAATTTTTTATTGGTGTGGTTCCATCTTCAAAAGAAAATAAAAGGTTAAATAGAATCAAAGGTTAGCACACCTAATAGTATGTTTGTTTCTGAGGCATGAGCCTTTTAAATTGGTTTACCTGCAAGAAACAGACTTCATTCCTAAACTTTAGGGGTTGCTCGTGTTTAAATATTTAATGAATAATACTTAATGAATATAAATTTATTTTATGTATTTAGCTATTTCAGTTGTAAAACTTTTTTGATCTAGTAGGGATTGAATTCAGGAAATCCAGCTGTCTACCACTGAGCTACATCCTGGCCCTGTAAAATATTTTACTTGATGAATTAGGACAATCAGAAAAAGTAAAACTTTTGATCCTTTGTTTTTGACTTTTATCATCAAATCTTGACTGTGTCCAAGCATTCAGTGGCTATTTGGATCTTGTCATTTAGCTATTGTTGGGTAACACTTTAAGCGATTAGAAATGGGAGGCAGAGTGATAAAAATATTTATGAAAATTAGCTTAGCAATATGATTGAACAATTCATGGACAGTAAGAAGCTTCCTGAAATATCTGAGCTGCATTTAACTTTGTCAAGATTTGCTAACTTAAAGACAACACAGTGATGTCCAGAAAGGGGACCATAGCCCAGCCGTGGGATTCTGACCCCTACATCCTCAGCACAGCCAGTGGTTTGGGATTTATAGAACCTCCACTGCTCTCCTGATACCCATCATCTGGTCATCACTGGAAAAACCAGGTGCAGGACGTGTGAGCCTAATCAGAACAAAGGCCCTGCAGCTGCTAGAGAAAATTGCTTCTTAGGTGTCTACAGGTAAGATAAACCACCCTTAGGTCAATGTGATAAGGAGGAAGGTGTGTGTGTGTGTGTGTGTGTGTGTGTATGCACATACATCTGGAAGTAGGACCACACAGCAATTCATAAATCAGTAAGAATGGACACAAGAATTAAAGAATGAATCACAGCAATGTAAAATTTACATAAAAGAACAGGTACTAAAGACAAATTTCAAGAAAGTGAAAATTAAGGTAAAAAACAGTGATTAAACTCCTCTAAAAGAAAATTACTACCTTGATAACTTTGATAAACTTCAGTAAAATTATAGTTGGAATGTCTGCATTTATAAATAAGAGGTAGAATGTCTAGGGAAATCAAAACAGGGTCAGAAAGGAGTGGATTATTTATTAACCACTTGGTAAAATCTGTAAGATGGAGAAGCATGAAGGGACAGGAAATTTCTGCTGACCTGTGTCCAGTACCTTCCAGCCGGGCGTACAGGGCTGACCATGACTCTCATCAGTTCCTCCCTTCTCCAGAATGAACTTTTTTTTCAGTGCTGGGGTTTGAACTGAGGACATTCACACTGAGCTACACCCCCAGTCTTTTTTATTTTAAGACAGAAAGTCTTGATAAGTCTCTAGTTCCCCAGACTGGGCTTGAATTTAACAGTCCCCTTGCTTCTGCCTCCCTGAGCACTGAGATTTCAGCTGTGCCACCACCATGCCAAGCTTGGAATAATCCTTGCTGCTGTTCTGAAAGTAAGTTTTATGTTTGGAGCCCAACTCCCATATTGACTGAGGTCCTAAAATCTCCTAAGCTATGATTTCCATCTGTCCATCAATTGCTGTCCCAATCAGAAAAAAGTCAGTTAATTCACACAGCAGATTTACAGCACAGCGTTTGTCAACCTGTTTTTTTGTTTTGTTTTGATTTCACTGAGCTAAGGATTGGATGGATAAGAATAAGAAACAGGATAAATGGAAATGGGTAGTAGTGGGAATACAAGAGGGCAGGCCAGGGAGAAAATGACTGAAAGAATTTGGTTCTTTTATATATATTTTTTAAGCCACAAAACATGAACAACAGAAATGTCATTTAGATTTTCTAAGTAAAAATATTGGTTTACACATGTGCCTTATTTACCATGAATTTTCCCTATCTTTCATTTAGATTTTAAGATAAGGTGTTTTATTTCACTAGGATTATCACAATGAAAGATTATTTTTTAAAAATGGGAACAGAAAATGTGGATTTTGTAACAATAATCAAGATCACAGGCACAGTAGAGTGTGTTCCACTCTATTGCTTGAATACAGGATAAGAAAGTAGATCAAAAACATTTGCCCAAATCTTTAGTTTAACTTACATTTGCACTTCCTGTTGTGCTATAGATGTACCGTTCTGAACACCAGATCACAGCATCGCACCTGGCAATTAAGAGCGATCAACAATCCCTTGTTGAAAAAGTGAATGAAAGAGGCTCATACCACTTTGACATTACTAACATTCATTTTTCTTTTATGTTTGATGAATATAATATGAGAGTTTATATTTACTCTCATACACTGATAAATGTGAGAAAAGTTTCAAATTTAGGTGAGGAAAGACCCCTTTGCTATGTGAGATTATTTATCTTACTTGTTTATGGTTTGAAGTGCTGATTAGAAGATAGCTTTCTTAATGGAAAGTGACTCCAAATGAAGAAGTCTGAGTTCAAGGCCTACTTTTTTTTTTTTTTTAAGTCTTACCTAAAAGGAAGTGAGTTGGAGATGAATTGCGTTGACTTAAAGCGCCACAGGGTTGAAACGTGAAGCCGGAAGCAACGGTGTACTGAATGGAGCACATTAGTGTCATGTGAGCAGACATGACAAAAGCAGTGCTCCTTAAATTATTTATGGCAGTAGTGATCACATTCATTTTAATCTTGCCAGAATATTTCAAGACATCAAAAGGTGAGTATATAATTGTAATCTAGCTTTTCCTTTTAATTTAAGAAATTGTCAGCTAATGGTTAGAGAAAAGGCCTTTTAAGGTACATGTGCTTGAGGTGAAGCTAGTAAAATAAAAGGCAATTGTAAAATAAAAGGCAATTGTAACTTTCACTGACAGTTGTATGATACAGTAACTTCATTCACATTACTTATTGTAGCATACATAGAAATGAAAAGAAGTATTTAAAGTCTCTAGGTCTTAAACATTGAGTTTATACTAATCTCGTCACATGATTTTGCTTCTTGAAAATTCCGTTATGGTTTTACATTCTGAAATTATTTAATACAGAAAGTACCATTTATTATAATGAAAATGCTTGAATTTCCTTCTTTACAATTTCAGGCAAATAGTTTCCTTCTACTTTTGGAAAAATAAGAATATTTAGATATTTTCAAAATACAGTGGAGCTATGATAGGTGCAAATTTAAGCAGGTGTGTGTGTATTTGTGACTAGAAAAAGAATGAAACAAAATTGACTATTTCAGAGAATTGTTATATGATTGCTGAAACAGTATTATGAAAATAGAAGTAAATTATAGAAGTGAAAGCTCTGAAAACATTAATGGGAACATTTAGATGGTAATTGCTACCTAGAATTTAATAAGAAAAAGTAAAACTAAAATGTATTCTATCATTAAATAGAAATCATATGAATTTATTGAAACCAGAGAAAAGCTTACATTCAATGCTTTTTTGCAATGAATATATATGTATATATACATATGAATATATATACATATATATAATGAATATATATACATATATATGATATTAAGTAGCCAGATAAAAATATTTTTGGTAAAAAAAACTATAATGGCAATTTTGCGAACGGTTGAAATTTTAAAATTTCCTGAGTTGCTGCCATTATGTTACTCAGATTAAGCAGTCATATTATATATTTTTAAAGCTCGATTTACCAGGCAAAAATGTTAGCCAATGACCAGTTAAGGAAAATGTATTTTTAAGCTGTAGCAGGCCAAAAGTAAGCTCATTTAATAATTACTTAAGGTAAGAGGTGTATACATCTATCATCTCTAAACAAATCATGTTGGATCTAATGAGAACCAGGTTATTGGTCCACAGAGATTTAATAAACTATTTAATAAACTATTTGCTAACCACTGGTTGGTATTTAACGAGAACTGGCTGGTCAGAGAGTGTGCCGAGGTCACCCTTCCTCCAGGGAGCTGCTGGCTTTTTAGTTCTTGTTTCTCGGAGTGTGACACGTGGCCTTCTGGGGCAGAGGGAAGCAGAAATAAGCAGCTCAGAGAAATACACAGGGCAGGACAGATGGAAGCTTTTGTGTCTCTTGTATTTCTGGGCAGAACAAATCGTCTAAAATCCATCTTTGCCGGGTGTGGTGGCTCATGCCTGTCATCCTAGCACTCGGGAGGCAGAGACAGGAGGATTGCTGAGTTCCAGGCTTGCCTGGGCTACATAGTGAGCTCAGGGCAGGTCTGAAATACAAAGTGAGACCCTGTCTCAAAACAAACAAACAAACAGTCCATCTTCATCGAACTTCCTTGACTTAATGATAATGTGTCAGTTCTTCAGCTTGATGGTGATCAACTGTCATTTTTAATGATGTCGATCCTCTTAGTTTCATAAGTGATTGCATCAGCTCTCAATAGAACCTTTCCTCAATAGACTTCCCTCAATAGACTTCCCTAGCTGCAAGTACCTGTTTGTCTTTGCCTGGCTTAAGAACAGCTTGGATTACTGGTCAAATTTTTTGGAGTGATGGATTGGCTTGGGAATTTTATTGCAGAATTCCTATCAGGCCAGCAAACAAAAATGTTTGAAAACCACTATCTTTTCTTGATGTCACTTAGTGGTAGGAGGAATTTTAAACAGAATCATATAAATAAAAAGTTGCTTATTAGGTAAGACCTTTTCCACCTGCAATAGTGTAGTATAATGATATAAATGTGGTTTTGTGAGGTTGGGGATTTGTTTGGTTTGTTTGTATTTAGTCTCACCTAGATGTCTTTGAACTGGCAGTCCTCTTAACTACTGAAGTAAACTGAATTGTCAACCAGTATATTTCATATACAAAGTATCTGGTAAAATTATTTAGATGACAAATTAAGAGTGCTCTAAAAGTGGGAACATTAATCTGGAAATTTTCCTGTTTCTTATTTCTTTTTTCTGCATTTTTCATGTTCTATTCACTTTAATTTCTAAGATAAATACTATAAAATTATTTTTACTTATGTTATTCACTGATGCCCTGTCTTTAACATGTCAAATGAATTCAGAAGGAATCTTAATGAAGAGTAATATATTCATGAGATTTAGTAGATTTGATTTCAAAATAATAAACCTTCTGAAGTCCTAAGTTAAAAATAGAGCACCATGTTTGATCATTTTTCATCAAAAATGTATCTGAGTTTCTGAATAATCTTTAGTAGGAATATTCAATCATCACAGTTATGCAGTGTACACTAGTCTAACTCTGAGAAGAGTAACATCTTAAACATTGAATCTTTTATTAAGTTTGCATTAGGTATGCTCTGGCAAGATAATGTATTCTACAGTAGCTATATAGAAGTTTATATAGAAGGCAGCTAAGATATAGTAGTTAAGGTGATAGTTTGATGTATATATGACATGTAAATAATGAGGATGTTCATTCATTCATTCAATAAGAATGAATATATTTTGATTCAGAATATCTTGCAAGAAACTAAGGAGCTGGTTGTTCCTGAGTAAAGGATCACCAGTTTAATTTTGCTTGATTTGGTTTTTAAAATAGAAATTTGGTTAATTTTTATGCAAATCCCAATGGTCTTTTATGTATTTAATCTTTCACTCATCAATAGTACCTGCTTATCATTAGGAAGCCAAGGCTCAAAAAAATAAAAACCCAAGGCAAGTATTTTTTCAAGGAAGTTTCAACCGGGAGGAAGTCTAACAGCAGGCAATTAAAAATAATACATATTCTAAAATAGAGGTGTAAGAAGGTTGTCAGGGAAACATTAATGTGGCTTTCAGTTGTATCTTGGGGGAGATGTACTTTCTATTTCCTTTGCCCAGAAAAATAATAGCTAGTAGGATTCAAATGACAGCTTACTAGTCCTCCTTACTTGCTTGCAGAAGCACTGTTTAAGAGAAATGATTATTACTGACTTTCAAATGAAAAGTTTTCATATAGGTATCTCAAAAGTTCCTGAAACCAGAAGTGGAAGTGAGTTATACAAATATACTCCCAGTGATTTGTGGCAATGCAGGACAGGAACAGCACAGATAAAAACACCTAAAACCTGATTTTATCTAGGTATTTTGACTCCTTCACTTTTAAGAGCCAAACTCACATAAACTATGTGTACTAGCTTTCATTTCCCCTTCCCCTTCACACTTCCTGTTGGAAATGTTAGTATAATGAACTGTCCAATTGAAGAAAAAAAAAGATAAAGAAATTTCACTTACAACCTGTAGGGTAATTCTTGAAGTATATGAGCATACTGTCACAGTATTTATGCCTGTATTATAAAGATCGGTATATCAAGAATAGATACAGTTTATTTTCTGAAAGTGTTGTCCTGGTTCTCAAAATGGGCACTTAATTTTCTTCTCATTGACTAGTTCAAAAAAATTTAATCAGCTATCAAAAAAGAAAAAGGGCTTGGGATAAATGCTTACTACTACTTAAACAATTTTTTTGAGGTTGGGTCTTTTTATGTTGCCCAGGCTGATTCTTGAACTCTTGAGCTTAGGTGACCATCCCACTTTAGTTCCCTGAGTGCTAAGGTTACAGATGTGTGCCACCATGCTTGAAACCAGAAATGGAAGTGAGTTATACAAATATACTCCCAGTGATTTGTGGCAATGCAGGACAGGAACAGCACAGATAAAAACACCTAAAACCTGATTTTATCTAGGTATTTTGACTCCTTCACTTACAGTTTTTGAAAACTTTAACAAATTTTCATATTTACATGTACCTTATTTACAGATACTATACCAAAGACTTTTCTGGGTAGTTACTCATTGAGTATTTCATCTTAGGAATCCAGGGGGATAGCTCAGTTGTTTACATGTATGATACCCCTGGGTTCTGATCCCATCTGCATAATGTAAAAATTTAAAAATCATTGTATTCATGGTGAAACATCATTCTCAAGAAAGAATATTTTGAAAATCTTCGGAAAGATGAAATAAAACTGAATGGATAAATTTTGCCTTAGACTTCATTTACTGAAATACCTCAACTGTAATGGTTTTCAAATGGCTACTAATGACACACTATTGCAGTATGTATCAATTTTAGACATCATGTGCTAAGATAAGGGTGTTGAAATCCAATGCTTTTCAATGTGTTTGAAGAGCTGGCCTTATTAGCTACTAATTAGTACCTTTGCTTAAGGTACTTTCTAACTGATCATTGTTTTAAGCGATAAATGCCCTTAATATACAGTTTTAATAGAAAATGATGACTTTCTTTAAAACATTAATATGGTGGTATATCTTCCCCTTATACTGTTCTATTTCTTTTTTCTAACCACTTATTTACTTATTATATACTTTTTAACTTTATTACTATACTTTTACAAAATAGAGTGCAATCTTCATGATAATAAGAGTTGTGTCTGTTTTATTCACTGATGCACTATATTTTTGAATAGTTAAAACAGTACTTGGCATCTTAGGGGACGCTCAATGAATACTGACTAAGCAAATTTTCTGAACCATGTTGTTAAAGAAATTTAAAACACATCTTTATTAAGGCAGCATTTATTTTTCTAATCATTTTGTAGTTTAGGCCCACCAGGCATTATCTTCATATTACTGAAAGATAAAATTTCATCACAACTTTAAAATTTTTAGGTGGTGTAGCCTGTGAATTTTATTTTACTGAATATTTTACTTAAAAATATGTATCTACCTTGAGTCATTTGTCTTATTTATGGAGAATTTCACAATCAGTGTTTCTTTCTTGTTAATTGTTTCTTTTCTTGTTAAGTAAAAATGATCTGTTTTATTCTTATGTCCTGCCTTTCAAATACTACTATGGTATGTTAAAAGTTACCCCAAACTTTTTCTCTTGCCCTCAGAAGACATTTTAAGTCCTGTATATTAATTTATATCCGCTCTAGACTCCCTGACTTCTAATCTGGTTAATATCACAGATACATCACCTATACAAAACAGGTTATGTTTTTTTCTTTTAAAATCACTATTACTTATTTGTTGGCCCCAAATGGAGATATGGTTGAGGTTTTGCTTTTGAAAGTGGCATTCTATTTTAGTCTAATGCCAGTTGTATAAGAGGAAGATCTGTGGCTAAGGAAAACAACATATGCTCACAGAGGTCTCTGCAAACTACACAGCTAAGTCAAGGGTCTCTCCTATTCTCACAGCTAATATTTTAAAATGCAGAATTATGCCACAGAATATCCAGTAATGATGAAAGAGCTTTAGAAAAACCAGTTATGTTTTTATCTCATTTTCAATTTATTTTAAAAACATACATAAATCTGTACATGTTTATGGAGTATTGTGTGATTCTTACATACTAATATTCAAATTGGTAAAACACATCTGTATCTTCAAACACTTATCCTTTCTTTTTGATTAAAAATTCAAAATATTTTATTCCAGCTTCTGTGAAATACATAATACCACACCATTATGTACAATCACCCTGCAGTACAATAGAATGTAAGAATTGTTTTTACAATAACTTGGCACTTGTTGATTAGCTATGTTTTAAAAGGCAAATTTATATACAATAGAATGAAAAGACCTTAAGTGCTTAATGTCATGAATGTTGACATTTGTATGCATCTATTAACTGCTAGCACTTATAAAATATTGATTTTCATCACCCTGAAAATAATCCTCATGCTTTTTGCTAAAAAAATCTTCCTCTAGTTTCCAAGACAATGCTCTGACCTTTTCCACCGTAGATTAACTTATCTATCATCATTTTTTTTTTTTTGAGACAGGGTCTCACTTTGTAGTTCAGGCTGGCCCTGAGCTCACTATGTAGCCCAGGCAAGCCTCAAACTCAGCAATCCTCCTGCCTCTGAACTCCTAAGTGCTGGGATTACAGGCGTGAACCACCATGCCCGACACTGTGGTATGTGGTATTGATTGCTGGTGGGCATGAGTCACCATGCCCAGCATCGTATGAGGTTACCTGGGATTGAACTAGAAACCTTGCGCTTGTGAGGCAGGCACTGGAACCTCTGAGCTAAATCTCTGGCCCTAGGTGTAGATATTTTTCTTTTTTTATTTGCTTTTTGGAGACAGGGTCTCACTTTGTAGTTCAGGCTGGCCCTGAGCTCACTATGGTGCCCAGGCAAGCCACCACGAACTCAGCAATCCTCCTGTCTCTGCCTCCCGAGTGCTGGGATTACAGGCGTGAGCCACCACGTCCGGCATTAGGTTTAGATATTTTTATGTCACAGCCTTTTGAGTCCTATAGGCCTCATTTATCTGTATGTCCAATTCTTTTCCTGTGAAATTTTCTGCTGTTAACTCTGACAGTTTTTTTTTTTAACGTCTTTTGCACTGTGTCCTGCTTCCTCAATGACTCCAATCAGTTTTGTGTTATTTTTCTTTGAGTCATCTGGGAGCTGTTGGATTGATTTCTCACGGTCCCTTGCCCTTTTCCATAGATTATGTCTTTCCTGTTCATTGGCTGCTATACTGTCCTCTAGGTCTGAGATTTGTTTCTCTGCTTCATTCATCCTACTTCACAAACTTGTTCTCCTTCATCATCACCTGGAGCACTGCTTGAAGCTGTTTAAAAGGTTCTATTGCTTCTGCTATCTTGGATTCTATCATCTTGCTGGTCTCTTCTTTCATGATATCTTCCACTGTGGACAGTATGCCTGTTTTGATCGCAGAGATGAGTTCTAATTTCCATTTTACTAGATCTGCTTTAGTTACCATTTCAGAGTCCTGGTGTTTGAGTTTCAGTTTGCTCTATTTCCCTTTTCTCTGAATTTCCCTGTGGTGGTGATCTTTGTGTCTGGCTTTTTGAATATTTTCTCATTTCTACAACTTTGTTGTTACTAATGTTATTTGTTTAATTCTTTGCCTGATGTCAGGGCAATGTTTGTTACAAGTCTCTTTCTTGCTAGCTGTTTGTCAGACAAAGGGCTACTATCTACAATATATAAAGAATTTAAACAGCCGGGCGTGGTGGCTCACGCCTGTAATCCCAGCACTCGGGAGGCAGAGGCAGGAGGATTGCTGAGTTCCAGGCTTGCCTGGACTACATAGTGAGCTCAGGGCTAGCCTGAACTACAAAGTGAGACCCTGTCTCAAAAAAAAAAAAAAATGAGCACCTGAAATGGACAGACACTTCTCAGAGGCAGAAGTCAAAGCAGCCAAGAAGCATGTGAAGAATGTTCAGCATCACTGGCCATTCAAGAGATGCAGATGAAAACAACACTGAGATTTCATCTCACTCTACAAAAAATGGCTGCTATTGAGAAATCAAGCAACAATAAATGCTGGCGAGGCTGTGGGGAGAAAGGAACCCTTCTCCACTGTTGGTGGGATTGTAGACTTGTGCAATCACTATGGAGATCAGTGTGGAGATTCCTCAGAAAACTAGGGCTAGAGATCCCATTTGACCCTGCTATCCCCCTGCTAGGAGTATACTCAAAGGAATTTAACAATCACATTGGAAAGACATGTACACCCTTGTTCATAGCCATTCAGTTCGTGATAGCCCAATCTTGGAAACAACCCACATGCCCATCAACTGGAGACTGGATAAAGAAGTTTTTTTTAAAAAATAAAATGGACTATTATTCTGCCATAAAGAATGACAAGTTTCATTCATTTATGTGCAAATGGATACCTGTGGAGGACACACTAATAAGTGAAAGAAATAGATCACAGATATGCAAATACTGTATCTTTTCTTTGGTATGAGAACCTGTAGACATAAATGAGTTCTAGAATGTATGATAGATTTTGTAAAATAGGAAATATTCAAAGGGAATTTTGTGTGGGAACATAATGAGGGGAAAGAATAAATATGATTCAGAAAGAAAATGAAAGAGCATGTATATAAGGGGTAGGGGGTTGTGGGTGGGTAGGGATGTGGGTAAAATGAGAATTAACTTGTGTCATATACTGGTACAAATTCCCCAATGTTGTGTGTGATTGTGAGCTGTATATAAAATGTACCAATAAAGCATTCAATTAAAAAAACAAAAAAAATTTTTAAAAAAGATCGAAGTTTCAACATAGGAATTTTAGGGGAATACCAACATTCAGTCTTTTGCACTAGGTATATTTACTTTTATTAGAAACTGCCACATGATTTCCCAAAATTCTTGCACTAATGATATTTGTGGTGGCAAGGATTTTTATTTCCTTTAGTTTATATTTAATATGCTCAGGCTACACGTAGAATATATGTAGTCTAAAATAAATCATGTTTTTTCCCCCCAAAGTCTCTTGACAACAAATCAACAGAGTAGGCTTGGTGTTGGGAAAATAAGACTTAATTTAGAGTAGTTTTTATAGCTCCTATTATCTGTCAAAGATGGGAAAAAAGTGTCTGGTTCTGAGGACATTTGTCTCCAATTTGGCTATGTATGGAGTAAGGAAAATACTTCCCTTAAGAGTTTGCCATTATCTGGACATTGAGTGTCTTTATCTATGAAGTCCAATCCAAGAATTTAACTAACATCATTTTGGATCAGTGGTGCTATTAGATACCCAGCAGAAGCAAACACCAATCCTCTATGGGATTGGTCTTCAAGAAATTTTCCATATAAAATCCCAAGGGAAGTGAGTTACTATAAAAAATCATAAAATCCATGAAGACTCAGCAGATAAGAGCCTACAGAAAAAACAAATAATAGAATTGGATCTTCAAAGAATTCGTTATTGCAATAATGAGCTATAACAAATAAAACATTAAATTTGTTTCAGTAAATATGGTATTAAAAGGTATGAGTAATATCAGAAGAATGTAATTGGAACTTTATCTATCACAGTATGTAAAAATCAATTTAAAATGTCTTAAAACATAAACACAAGACCCAAAGCTGTAGAATTACTAGAAGAAAAATAAAAGAAAAGGTTCGGGATTGATCTAAGCAATGATTTTCTGAAAAACCCTTGAAAGCAAAGGTAACAAAAGTAAAAGAACACAAATAATTAATCAAGTTTTTAAAAAAAAGCTTTGCGCAGTCAACAGGTAACAGAATGAATAAAGCATCTATGGAATGGGAGAAGATATTTACAAGTTATATCTATTAAGGGATGGATATCCTACATGTAATAAACTCTTAAAACAATAATGAGAACACAAATTACTGAAAAGTGGGCAAAGAATTAGAGATATCTCAAGACACACAAATGATGGGCCAGGTGTGTGGAAAATAATAAATCATAAAATAATCAGAAATGCAAGTTAATATCACAATGAGGTACCTTTTCACATTACTTAAGACACTATTATCAAAAAGGCAACATAATAAGTGTCAGCAAGGATGTGGAGAAAACACAGCTGGTAAAAATGTGAATTAGGTAGCTATTGTGGTGATATGTATGGAGGTTCTTAAAAATGTTAAAATTGGAGCTCTCATGTGATCCAGAAATTCCATTTATTGAATATATGCTGCCATTTTTTTAAAAAAAGAAATCAGTATGTTAAAGAGACATCCACTTTCATGTCATTGTATCATTACTCATGATAGCCCAGGTCCACAGATGATGAATGATAAGGGTTCATCACTGGATTAGCAAATAAATAAAAAAAATTTATTTCTTAGAAATTTTGAGAAAGAATGAGCTAGAACTTCTAACTGTGAAAATAAGACAACAAACTAGAAATGCTTGTAATGATTAAACAGATTAGATACAATTGAATGTTTAATGAACTGGAATGTAGACATGAAGAAACTATCTAAAATGTAGCAGGAGAGCCGAAAAATTTTTTTAAAAAAATGAAACAGAGGCTAACAGATTAATAGGCATGGAGAACAAAAGAAGACATTTTTTTTTGAGACAGGGTCTCACTTTGTAGTTCAGGCTGGCTCTGAGCTCACTATGTAGTTCAGGCAAGCCTGGAACTCAGCAATCCTCCTGTCTCTGCCTCCCGAGTGCTGGGATTACAGGCGTGAGCCACCACGCCTGGCACTGTGGTATGTGGTATTGATTGCTGGTGGGCTTGAGTATCCATGCCCAGCCTTGTATGTGGTTACCGAGGATCGAACTCAGGACCTTGCGCTTGTGAGGCAGACACTGGAACCACTGAGCTAATCTCCGGCCCAAAAGAAGACATTTCTAATCCAAGTTTCACAAACAGAAAAGACAGTACAGGGAAAAAGCAGTATTTGAAAAAAATGATGTCTGAGAATTTTATAGAATCAAGGAAAGACATTGTCAGATTCAGGAAACCAAACAGTTCCCAAGAAGAATGAATAGAAAGAAATTCTGCAGAACATGAAAGCTAAAAAGATCTTAAAACAATCAAAGATAAAGACAGATTGTCTTCAAGACAATCTTAGATTATTCTTCTAATTAGTTAGAATGACTAATTTGTATTTGTAACTCACATGCCAGTGATATAAACAAGATAGAACTAAAATGGTAAGCTAAAAGAAACAATGAAGTCAGGAATGAGACTATCAGAGTAAAGTATTCTGGGATCCATGTAGTATTTGGGAGAGGGTAACACTATCAGTAAACTACCTATTGTTGAGGAAGGTTATTAAAAAATATTGTGGTAACTACTAAAATAACAGAGATATAGTGCTAACCCTCAAATGACTAATGTGAGAGATAGCGGAATGAGAAATTACTGTCAATTCAATAGAGAGCCAGAAGGATAATAGACCACAGGAAAAATTATATATATATGAAACACTAAATATGGTAAAATTAAATCCAATTACCAACTATCCTAATGTACATAAATGGGAATATTTTTCAGAAATTTTATTAAGACTTTAAGGAAATGTTTTTTTGTTTTGAAATGCTGGGGATTGAACCCATGGCCTCACTTGAGTATGCTAGGCAAGCACTCTACCACTGAGTTACCCCCTCAGTCCCCTATTTGTTACTGAAGACTAGTACACCTTGGTACTCTTAACAAAAATGGAGGAAAAGGGGAAAAACTTTACAAGCTAGTCTCACTTGTAAATGTGGCCATAGAACTTTAAAACAAATCATTAAGAATTCTAGAGCTGGGCTGGAGGGTGTAGTTCAGTGGTAGAACACTTGCCTAGCACACCGAAGGCCCTGGGTTTGATCCTTCGTGCTGAGAAAAAGAAAATGGAACAAAATACACAAATGCAACAATAGAAAAAGTCAAATTGGATTTATTCTGATATGAAAGATTTAGTTGGCATTATATAATGTAACAGCATAATTTACTATATGTAACAGATGAAGAAAATATAAGGTATGATTGAAAACTACAGTGAAGATTTAAGTTTTTAAAAAATTTAGTATAGTGAGAGAAACATTACCATTAGATGCCCTCAGAATACCCCCTCTCACTTTGGATACACCCATCTCCTTGCCACTTTCTGAGGCAGGTTTGGAAGTCCTCTTTTGTAAGTGTCTTTAGCCGTTCTGTCTTGCTGCCTTGGTGCCCCGAGTCATTTAAAATGTTTAGCATTTATGGTCATTTTGACTCTGTGGAAGAGTTACATGGTGCCAGATCCAGCGAACAAGGAGGGAGATGACACGTTTTAATATTTTTGTGAGCTTACCTCTGTATTGGGTGTCACTCGTAGCAGCTTTCGCTGTAGTTTTGATCCTGTGAGAAGATGTCTTGATAAGAAATTGAAGTCTTCCTTAAAATTTTAAATATAGAATGGTATAGATTAAATGTAGAATGGTATCAGTTTGAAATATAAAGTGTATGTTATAAACACTGATAATAGAACAACACAGCAGAAAAATGTAAGAATGAGAAGAAATTTGGAAATCTCAGAAAATATATAGATAAACACAACACTCACTAATTTGAGATAACTTGTAAAACATTGGCTAGGGTTTTGTGCATTGCCCATGGGTGTATAAATTGGTATGACCACTTTGTATGCTCATTTTGCATTTTCTAGTAGTGAAATTGAAGATACACATATCAAATCCCTAGATATTTCATTTTTAGTGTGTATGCTAGACACATATCCATAGGTGTTCTTTTTTAAAAAATCAGCTGGGCCGGAGGGTTAGCTCAGTGGTTCCGGCGCCTGCCTCGCAAGCGTAAGGACCTGAGTTCGATCCCCGGTTACCACATATAATGCTGGGCGTGGTGGCTCATGCCTGTAATCCCAGCACTCGGGAGGCAAAGACGGGAGGATTGCTGAGTTCGCGGCGGCTTGCCTGGGCACCATAGTGAGCTCAGGGCCAGCCTGA
>PVIC010037851.1:0-18019 GCA_004025085.1 Thryonomys swinderianus | reverse complement strand
CTAGGTAAAATTAGTTTGACTGGAAATGAAAGCCTGAAGCCTGTTTGCAATATGTGGAGGCATGGGTAAAAGGAAAGTGTGTAGAAAGACAACATATGTGCATATGTCTGTACACATTACACACATATTTGTGGTGCTGGGGATTAAACTCAGGGCCTTACACATACTAGACAAGTGCTGCCATCAAGCTATAACTTCAGTCATTATAACTTTTTCATTTGACTACAAAAAGGGGAGTAGCTTTTAAATAAAAAGATGGCTAAGAAAATAAGTGAATAACATAAGTAATGTAAATTTACATCTACTCTGGATCTTCAAAATATAATAGGAAGTGGAAACTGAGGTAGGACTACTTTTCTTTGGATCTCTGAAGTATTATAAAGAACTTGCTAGAGATGTTTTTCATATTGGCAGATCCCCAAATGGACTCAGATCTCTCATTTCATTATGCACCTCACATAAATACTAATGAACATGTAGACATCTTCATTCACTTCACATTATCTAAATTAAGTGTTGACATTATGTATTGACAAAGATCTGCCATATCTTCAGCCCTGTGCCTGGCTCTGGGGTCACAGTAGCTACCAAAGTGACTATGCCTCCTATTAACACACACAATTTTAAATGTTTAACTTCAAGGGCTTTGAAGAAAAGGTTCAGGAGATCATGCCAGGAGATCATCTAATGAGACATAGCATTTGTTTGAGGGATGAAAGGAAGTGGGTAGGATGGACACTGTAAAGGAAATGGAGTTAGAGGTGAAATCAGGAGTTAGCTAGATGAAGAGAAGAGTGTCCCTTGGTGGTGGGGGCAGTTTAGGGGGATGGTGGGAGGAGATGACTCAGTGTGAACTGTGGTGGGAGTGCACGAGTGGAGGGGGTGAGTCGTGAAGAGTGAGACTGAAATATTAGGCCAAAACGTGAGCACGAAGACTCTGTGGCTTGTTTTCACGGCTTTACCAGAGCAAGCCTTCAAGCAGAGGAAAGGCATAAGCAGATTTTAATTTTATGTTATTCTAAGTGTAAGAAAAAGAATGGATAAAAAGACTGTGGGAGGGGTGTGAAGTAGGAAAATAGACGAATTGAAGAAAAGTAGTAAAATCAACAGGCCTTGAGAGATTGGGTTTTAAAAGGGTGTCAAGGACTGGAGCATATGAATATAGGAATCAAGAATGTTAGAAACCCTGGTTCTATTGGTTCCTGAAACCCTAAAGAATGGGAAACAGCAAAATGAGCCACCAGAAACTGTTGGCTAAATTTGAAGAATTTTGCTTCTATCCATTCATCTGTCATGAAATGATGCTGTTGAATCTAGCCTGGTTGCTTGATTTGAGTATTTGACTGGAAGGCAATCTCATAAGAGTGCAGCTATAAGTTTGGGGTTGCGCTTGATTAGAAATCCTAAAGAGATCTTCTCACCTCTTGAAAACTACATGGTGTACTTCAGCAGAACTGCTGGCCAGAACCATCAGGAAGACTTTCTCACAAACCAGTTGGAATAGCAAGCTTGGTGCTGCTTGCAGCTGAATTAAAGCAATATATTTCTCAGGGCAGGTTAATCTGCCTTCCTTTCTTGGTTTTTAAGTACTTATCCTCAAAACTGTGTTTTCAAGTCCATTTGGAAGGTTGTCTCCTTCAGCATTTTAGATAAATATTCCAAATAAATGATCTTGTTTAACTTGTTCTGATTAGAGAGTATAGAGTAGTCTATTCAGATATTAGCAAGATGTGTTAATTGTTATGGGCTATAGTAACAACAATTAGTATGCAAATTATTTACTTGCAATTCATTTTTAGTGACTGTCTGGTCAATCCAATTCAATCAACATTTATCGATCACCTAATGTACCAGGCACCATGGTACCATTAGAAACATAAATATTCATAAGGAAGTATCATTGTCTTTGACTTTTGTCTGAAGAATTTATAATACAATGAGAAAAAATTAAATAGTAGTTTTGTTCAGATCATTTCCATTTACAGAAGACCCACTATGTGCTTACTGCTTTCATTGCTAAGTTAGTATTCAATAAAACACTGAATAATGAAACTAGTCACACTAGAATGTATGTGTTCCACTACTATGTTTTTAAAAAGACAAATTAAACAGCTGATTTGATATAATGTCATTTGCTAATCAGTCCCATAATGCAAACGTTCTAAACCCAATTATCTGGGGTGCTACTTAAAATGTAACTTTTGTTTTCTATCAAGGCTTGATTCCCATATTTGTAAAAAATAGAAATATTAGAGTTTTGTCTACACTATTCAAGCCTAATAACAATTTTTAAAAATCTCTCTCATCCTTTGGCCCATGAGGTGGGAAAAAAATGACGATAGATAAAAAGGTAAAGCCACAGACAAAGTATGGGAGAGAGGACACCTAGGACATGAAGGGAAGATCTTGTTTGTGTTCACAGATACTTGTGTGCCAATGTCCCCATGCTCAAAATATCACTTGGGGATGAGCCTAGGCCTGGGTGGATAGGATAGAGCCTAAAACCGTTATTCTGGCATGATATCTCCTGCTGTTCCCACATCCCAAAACCACCACTCCTAGATGTTAATCTGCTTTCAGATAGACTTAGAAATTTGTGTTAAATGAAATATTTCATAGGCTGCTGAGTTTTTATTAGCATAGGGCGATTTTCCAAAATGCAGCAGCTGAGCGTGTGTCTCCCAAGCTTATAAACTGTTACTGGTTCCATGATGATAGACTCCGAAATCATTAATTTCTTTTAACTTTGCCAACATCACTTAGCACTTCCCTATGTACTCTAGGTTCCCCCCAAATTCTTTTTTTTTTTTGCTTTTTGGAGACAGGGTCTCGCTTTTGTAGTTCAGGCTGGCCCTGAGCTCACTATGGTGCCCAGGCAAGCTGCCGCGAACTCAGCAATCCTCCTGTCTCTGCCTCCCTAGTGCTGGGATGACAGGCGTGAGCCACCACGCCCAGCATTATATGTGGTAACCGGGGATCGAACTCAGGTCCTTGCACTTGCGAGGCAGGCGCTGGAACCACTGAGCTAACCCTCTGGCCCTCCCCCCAAATTCTTAAACTTTGAATCGCTGAACAAGTCAGGCTAGTTTGTATCTCTGTGACTTTTAAACAGATTCTTCTGTCTGCCAAGTATGCTTTCTCCTCTGTCATTTCTAAATATCTACTTAAAATATGCCATCCTCGAAGAAGCTCCTTATGATCCTCACTGATAGTTTCGATTCTTTTCACTTTACACCTGTGTAGAAGGTGCCCTTCCAGAACACCTGGGATTCGCATGTGACCATGTGACTGCTTTGATCTATGTAGTAGAGGTTAATTTGTCAGTTTTATGAGGAAGTATTTAGAAGCCTGTGCTGATTCTCTACAACTTTCTTTTTTTGATGAAACAACCAAAGAGGCCATATATTCAATTTGATAGACTAACTGGTGGCCAAGAGTCAGTGGTCCACTATGTCACCCTGTATAGGACAGGTGCCCAGGGAATGACTAGACCATAGCAAAACTTGTATAAATAAGTAATTTTCTTGGCCATAAAAATCAGTTTTTTGTCTGTTCCCATACTATAATCTACCCCACTAAGACTGATAATCTCATTCCTTCAAAGATATTTGCCTTCAATGGGCCGGAGGGTTAGCTCAGTGGTTCTGGTGCCTGCCTTGCAAGCGCAATGGTCCTGAGTTCGATCCCTGGTAACCACATACAATGCTGGGTGTGGAGACTCACGCCCACCAGCAATCAATGCCACATACCACAGTGCTGGACGTGGTGGCACACGCCTATAATCCCAGCACTCGGGAGGCAGAGACAGGAGGACTGCTGAGTTCGAGGCTTGCCTGGGCTACATAGTGAGCTCAGAGCCAGCCTGAACTACAAAACGAGACCCTGTCTCAAAAAAAAAAAAAAAAGATATTTGCCTTCAAACTCTTCTTGTTAAATATTGGCTTGAACCAGGGTCACAACATTGAATTATTTAATACATGTTGTTTTCGCAGACTTTGGCTTTTTCAGCAATGGGGACTATAACTCATTAATTATATCTCCACAGTTACACACAGCTTGTGAAATGCAGATGCTCCATACATATCTACTCAGCAGAAACTCTAACCTTGTCTCTGTTGAGTGTCTGATTAACTTAATATTTTTATTCTTTCAGCTTCTCTCTGTGAAAATGTAGACAAAAATGGCCAACTTGTTCCCTCAATGTCAGCTGAGTTAATAAGAGTGAAAGGACTTTGAAAAGTAAAAGAATATGAGATGAAAAATTGTTTTAGTCACAATCCAAGGCCTAAACTGGACAAGTAGCAGGATGAGGTTGACTATGAAACATAGGGATGGGTGTTATTGTATTCTTCTTCTTTTTTTGTTTTTGTTTTTTTTTTTTTTGGAAAAATTTGGGGTTCTTTTCCCCCAAAGAGAGAGGAAAATAGTGGTAGCAATCTCCCTGTCTCCAGAACGCTTTGACCAAATTGTAATCCTCTGTTTCATACTGTCAGGCAGCATCCTCCAAAAATTGATTCTCCCTGCATAGGAGATGGATTCAGCCCATTGAAGCAGATGCTATTGATGCCCTGTCTGTGTCTCCTCAGCACTCATGGCTTTTACGCACATGCAGATTCTTACAGCCAGCAGCTCTTTACTGTCTGCTTTGTACTACTCTGGTTCCAAGAGTATTTTCAGTATTATATGAAATTCAGGCCCAATGTTTGTATATGCTAATAGCTTTGGTAGCAGCCTTCAACCCATTATGGAGTAGATGTTGGTGGAAAAATACCCCAGGCTCTTATCTTTTGGATAGAGGAACTCTGAGCCATGATTTACCAAGCAGTTTGAGGCTTCCAGGGTAAAGCATGATAAATTCATCATGGTTCCTGTGCACCAATCCCATTTGTGTTGTTTTCCTCCAAATCCTAGTTTTCTTTCACAACCCACTGCCAGCGCTTCTTCAAATCACCCTGTGAATAAACTATACACACTGGAATCCTTGTCTCTGGTTCTGACCCTGTAGAAATCAATGTAAAACAAATAACCTTCCTCAAAGAGGTTTTCAAAACTTTAATATGACATATATTACTAAAAACATACCGTTGAGACTTTGAAGAAAGATCACTGTAATCAGCGGTGTGCAGGATTATCTGCATCATGTTAAGTGGAATTACAGCCTTGTGCTTATTTGAAGATGGATTATATTTTAAGGACATACTTTTGGATGTCAATCTGACAAGGAGTGGGATGTCATAGTTAAGCTGGAATGTCAATGTGACACTCGTTGTCATCTCTGTAGGAGATTAATAAAGCACACATCAAGGTATAACTGTGAGGGTAAGGGAAAAATGACTTTTGATACTGTATTTGGTCCTTGTCTCCATTCTCTCTGGTGCTGCCCTTCTCTGCCTTCCAGACACTGTGAACTAGGCATCTTTGGTCTGCCTAGTGCTTCCACTATTTGCTTATGTTTCACCATGATGTTTCGGCAGTGGAGGTAGCCTACCATGCCATGAATCTGAAATAATGAACCGAATTATACCTCTTCTCCCTTAAGTTGTAGTTATTGGGTATTGTGTCTCAGCAAGAGAAAGCTGGCTAATATACATATATATTAAGTAATCATAAAATAAAATGTGGTGTAAATATACAATTTAAGACATACAAGACATCAATAAACAGAACAATGTGAAATAAAATATTGCTATTAATCACTAAATGAACTGACACCTGTTGGATTCACAAATATTCTTTGGTGCGATACTATTTTAACAAAAGTAGTAACATATAAAGTTCCTCTTTCTTTCCATTGTAGGAAAACTTTTATAAGAACACCCTTCCTCTGTGTCCAGTGAGACCACTGAGTCATTAAGCATGACACAGGTACCATCACCCTTGCCACAGGAGCCTCAGCCTGGCTCTTAGTGTTTTATTTCAGTCACAGGAAAGCCACAGAGAGGAATAGTCTCTTGTCTTTTTTCTTCTTCAAACTTTGAAATGGATGATTAAAATGAAGAGAAACTGTCTTTCATCAGTTTTGTGATAGCCATGGCAGAATTGTTCTTCAAATCTTATTACCTTTTGATTCCTAGCTTCCTCCCCAATATTGTTTTCTGTATTTCAGAGAATAAATTAGATGTAATTTTCACTGTAGCTTGAATATATGCTATGGATGGCAGTGTTAAGCTTGCCTCCCTACCAGTAAAGGAGGCCCCAAAGAAATAACACACCGTGGAAATAGCTTACCCATGGAACCATTGTGGGAAGAAGAAAGGGGCCATTGGGAGCATATTAGAAATTCAAAAAACTATGCTCATTTTATCAAATGGAATAGATTTCTCACATGAAACATTTCAGGTTACAACAAAGGCTGATTATTAATAACAACGATGCTTTGAGAACATGTTGAGGAGGAAATGTATGCGAATAGCAGGTGGGTATGAGTGTGCCGGCCATTCTGGCCGCTGTCCTGATCAGCTCTGATGCCAGAGAGGGAGTCACTTCAACGCTGACTCCCTGAGGTAATGGCATTCCTTGCGGAGCCACAGTTCTGGCGCTGGGAGTGAGAGCGCACGTGTTGGGTAAAATGGCCACTGGCAGCTCTTCAGAAACCCAGCTACACTTGGGAAGTGGGCGTTGGAACAATATCAGTGTGTAATCCAGTAGTTGGTGAAGAAACTACAAGGGAGCCTGTTTTCCAAATACAATCTTTTCAACTTAAATGGTTGACCTTCTCAGATCACCCTCATTCATCCTGGGATTCTTTTCCATTTGTAAATTGTTTCTTTTCTTCCACGATGCTGCGCTGGCAAGATAGCTCTATTAAATGGTTCACTCTGCATTTCACATTTCATGTGGTCATTCAATCCATAAATATTTATCGAAGGCTTATTACATGTAAAGGCCTTGTCTAAAATTTACCTCGATACAAAATAAAATTTAGAAGTCACAGACAATATTGTGCATAAGAATAAGATAAACAGTGGGGCAAAGGAGTGAAATGGCCAGCAGATTCTGCTAAGCTAGGCAAATATTCCATGTTTGTGCACTTGTGCTATCTTTGCCACCTATACGCATAGATTCGGGATCCTAAGCATTCAAGGCAAATGTGTAAGCAGCAAAATAATGATACTGGAAATATACCTAGGAGTTCGGGGATTTGGAGGTTAAACCTGGCTCTACCAGTGACTTAATTTGACCTTCAGCAAATAAATTCACCTCTCTCCACCTCTATTTCATATAAAGGTGTTTTTCTGTTAGTTTTACTACTTTGCTCTCAGCTCTTAAGATAGAGTCTATCATTGTTAGAGTTCAATAAATATCTCTTGAAAGAGTGAATAAAATACTCTGGTCCCAAATGTCCAGGATCTGGGCTAGGCCACAAATGAACTGCAAAGACTTATTGAGAGCCTCTGGCCTCTGGCTGACACTAAAAACAGTTTAGAGACCTCCTAGGCCCTTTAAGCTCTAAAGCCAGTCAGAGGAGGCATCTAGTCACTCCAGTGGTGAGGATCGGCGAGCCCAAGGGAGACCAAAGACAAAGGAACAATGTGCCCAGTACATATTACAGAACTGACCCAGATATTGGAAATATATAGGGTGGAGCGGGGTGAATGTGGGGAGATGGCTTGTCCATGGGAATCTATCAACATGTATGAGTTCAGGCCAACCATTTGGGGTGTACCTCTTTATTGTCTGCAGTATAGTTCATTCTCAGTATCTCTTGCAAAGTTGTTTTCATATGGGCTCAAACACTAGCAGAGAGGGTATCCTGACTCCTGTGCATAAATGTTTACCAGTGTCATGGTATCGTCATACTGTGAACTTTTAGGAAGTTTGTTTTATATTTGATAACCTTTCTTGTCTATCACGAAATAAAGATTTTAATGTAACTTGCTCAGCAAAATGCAAGAGGGAAGACATCTCCTCACAGTCCTCCTCTGAGACATTTCTCAATTTCCCCCTTTCTTTCATGAAAATGATTAATCGCCTCTTCTCTACTTTCCAACAATGGGTTCTTTAGG
The DNA here is from genome assembly GCA_004025085.1 of Thryonomys swinderianus. Taxonomy (NCBI): domain Eukaryota; kingdom Metazoa; phylum Chordata; class Mammalia; order Rodentia; family Thryonomyidae; genus Thryonomys; species Thryonomys swinderianus. The sequence goes on along the minus strand of PVIC010037851.1, from coordinate 10,013 downwards.
TCATTGCAAAATGCATATTATAACCTTTCAAAAACTCAGATGTAAAGTTACCACAAAGGAAAGTTGAGTAGCGTTTTATTCTGGTATGACAATATTGCATTTGCAGTAAATAAAGTCAAGAGAAGGAAAGAAAACATTGTCCTGGTTATAAAGAGTGCCTTTAACACAGGTAGTAGGTGGCTATTGTACTGCATCACTGGGAACTGTCATTACACAGAATTTATTATAAGCAAGGAAACAAATTTTTCAGTATCATTAGATTGTCCATCTCTTGCTTGTCTATTTGTACAGTACTTAAATTGACTCTAGGAGAAGTTTTATATCAACATATTTTAATATGCTATTTGGTATTATAAGTAGGGAAAGGAACATCCACGAACGACTTATGAGTTCATTTAGTTAGCAGTAGACACTGTTGCCAGACAATACTTACCTCCGATGTTACCAGAAAGTTAGATGGATTAGATCAAAATGAGATTTCTAAGACAAGGGTTCTCTTCAGTTGAAAATCATGGTGCTAAGTGACTCTTCTTCTTCACCTATGGGATCGGTCTCCTAAGTCCACCTGATTCATTTCAGTGCAATTCTCTACCCTAATTTTCCATTTGTGCTCTCTTGACTGATTTAGTTGAGAACTACTTAGTCTTCTGGTTTCACTGTTGACATTGGCAAAAGTTACTAAGTAGGAATTCTGTCTTCATGCATCTGGAATGATCTCTGCAGATGAGTAAGAGCATCTTTGTGCTAAGAGCCTTGAACGTGACAAGTCAACAGGAAGTGAACCTTCTTTTCATCTGGACTTTCAGGTTATCACTATTTTACTTTGCCTAAGTAGAGATTGGAAGCCTGGAATGAATGACTTATGCTACCTCTTCAAGTGAATGACTCGATCTGCTTTAATATAGCTCAAAGAAAACCCGTACATTAACAAAAATCTAATTAAAGCAGAAGTAATTGTACACTTACTTTACCTGGTATTGCCAAAGAAATTAGTAAAGGAATATAATTAAAATGCTAAGAAACCATCCTATTTATCTAACAAATTTCTGTTGAAAGCCTATTATGAGGTAGATTCTCTGTGGGGTACTTTCAATGCAAGGTCCTGGCCTAGGAGAATTAATGATCTATTGAATGAAGTACAAGTCAAAAAAGTACAGGTCAGAGTAATTTGTTTGATGGAGTAGAGGTTAAGGGTCAGATAAGGTCACTTAACTCACTTTTATCTACATTTCTACCCCACATGCTCTCTTTGGATATTTTATACATATGTCATCACTACTAAAGGACTGTAATATAACCGAGTAGTCATTGAGGATGATAACTTTTAAAACAGGTAAAGTCTAAGAACACTCACAGGTAATATTCTTAAGCAGTTCAGTAACAGGTGACTCATAAGAGTAAATGTGTGTTTTCTATCCAAATGGATGAAGACTAAGACTAACCAAAGGAGAAAGTAGAGAGACACAAAGAGCAAGAGACAAATACTTTGGGAAAGGAGTTGCTGAGAACTCAGGTTAATACAACACCTGGAGCATTTTCACTTGTTTGTATACTGAGTTCTATGCAATATATTCAATGTTTTAAAAGATATGACGCTAGTACAAGAGGATTTCAGTCAATAAATGTTTATTTTTCATCTCACCTCAATTTGACGAGTTAAAGAAACAAAATAAACTTGAAGGAAAATTTCTACATCTGCTTTTGTCGTAACAGTACACCATTTATTGGGCACCAACTACATATGATACAATAAAGCCAATGTGCTGGGTCCTTTAACTGGATTCGATGTCTTATAAAGCACACAGTGTTTATTTCTCTTACAAATGTAGATGCTGGACCTCCCAGAATTAAAGGATTTGTCTAAACTGACTCTTGGTGGGAAAGCTGGAAGATGAATTCTAGTCTGTCAGCTCTGGCTGATTCCATTACTTATATTCCTCCTTTTCCACAGCCCCCATTGTGTGTGTGTGTGTGTGTGTGTGTGTGTGTGTGTGTGAGTGTGTGTGCGCATGATGAGGATCAAACTAAGGAAGTTGTGCTTGTTAGGCATAGGCCAGAACCACTGAGCTAAATCCCTGCTCCCCACCCTGATTTAACATGAGGTAGAAGGTGCAAAAGAATTTGCTACACCTGTACTATAAAGGAGAAAAACATAGAGATACATGCTAGAAAAAAATTAGAACAAAAGCAGACTCAACTTCACCAGAGGAGATGGACAGCAGAAACTCAGTGGCTCATTTCTGCTTGTTTGGTTTGTCTGCTCACGTCTGGGACTATAATTTGGTAATATAAAAACTGTTGCTGCTGTCACATGGAGTTAATGAGATTAAAAAGGCAAAGACTGTAAGCAATTAGAGCCAGTTTCATATAATACTATCGTGTAAAAATGTATAGGTAATAAAATAAAATAGCAGATGCATCCTGAAACAGAGCTTTTGGGAATAAACAAATGAAAAAATTATTTTATATATTGATAATAGTAAATAATGTTCTTTATGGATAATCGTGGAAATTTTAAAACTCCATTTTATCCTTCCTTTCCCTATCTTACAACTTTTTACAATGACTTTATAATCTCCTTCTAATTGCTAGTTTCTCTAATTGGAAAGTGAAATAATTAGTAAATTTAGGCTCACAGCAGCACTTTAAAATTAGAAAGTCTCTGTTCTTGGCAATGACACTGGTACTTCAGTCTTCTGAAATTTTTGGAATTTTAATAATATTGAATTCTGTAGTCTTTGTCAATAAAATAGTTTTTGACTTTTTTTTTGTAAACATGACATTTTATAAAGCTTCTCTCTAGACCAGTTATTTACTCTTGAGTTGTTAAACACAACAAGATGGGGAGAGCCAAACTTTTCATGACCTCCAAGCCAAGAGGGTGGGGAGTTGGAAGGTTAGAATTCCTCACATCGCTGAAGTGGGAGGAGGGGACAGTGACTAGGTGGCAGAGGCTGTGAAGGGCTATTCATCTGCACTCAGGCAGTACAGTTCCAAAGTGGCCCGTGACTTGGACATGCAGCTGGAAGGCGAGGCCCAGAGGGGCTTGTACACTGAATACTGTTCGTGTTTACTTAGGTGAACATTTTTCTAAGCAGCAACTCATTACAAACACATGAGAGCTGTGGTTGTGTCCAGGTAATGCCTACTTCTGTAAAAGCTCTGTACAACGGGGCTGCAGAGGGCCGCACAATGCCCTTGGCCCCCAGAGTCTGTGGTAGACACTGTCAGGCATAATGACACTGGTGTGGGTGCAACACCCAGGTAAACATTCATGCAAGAATGGAGTATTTCATCAAGGGTTTGGAACTGTTATGGAAATATAGGGTTGTTTATATATCAGGAATTGAGACAGAGATTAATTCTTGGGATACTGGGAAATTTTTAAGCAAATATGACTATGTTGTTTTGTATCATACACACACAAAATGGAAACCTAACAAAAGAGAAACAATTTTATGGCCAGTTTTACAGATGATAGTGAATATAAATACAGGTAACACTTAGCTCTGATTCCCATGAGAATTATGGGGAAAGAGAAACACCTGTGCGTCACCCATGTCAACCACAGAAGTGAAGAAGCAGAACTATTTGGGAGATACATGAGCTCTTTCAACCTTTGGTTACTACTTTGCTTAATATCTAGCAACTTAGATAGGAGCTTTGATCTTTGTAAACAGCCTTATTAAGACATGAGCAAAAGCATTTTTGAAATGATTGAAATAGCAGGGCCAGAGGAATCAAGAGGTATCGTGTTAGAAGCTAGGGAATAGACTACATATCCTTTATCTAGCTTCTAGCTGGTTGATTTTTCAATTCTGATAACCCAAGACAACCAATATATTCTTAGAGGCATAGTGCTAGAATGCATTTCATTTTGATTAATCAATAAGATGTCAGCATGAGAACTTATATTTAATAATTCAGATCTCATGATTTCTGCATGAATATTTTTGTCAATGAATCACACAGAACACCACTAGCTCACATTTTATCTTATATGCTTTGATGCTAGGATTGTATGAATAGGTGCTTGTATTTATTGATTCAAAGATGATGAATAATCAAATTTTTCAAAAAGTAGAATAGAAAGAAGTGATTAAATGAGAAAGCCCTGCACAGCAGCCTTTTTGCCTTCTGATGCTGGTATATAAAATATACATAAAGTGTCTGGGAGACATGTCAGAGAAGAAATAGTAAGCATATTTTCAAGTTTATTTTTCTTTTTTTAAAGTTTGAATTGAGGCATGTTGCAAAGTATCCTGATAGAATAGGAAAAGTCAATCAATCATATGGGTGTCACATCTTCAAAATGCAAAAGCATGTAGGTATGGATAAATGACTGATTTTCATATCTCTCAGCTTCTGCAGTCTACCCAGTACTTAGAACTGTTTAGATGGAGCTGACATGATTAGTTACACCAGACTGACATAACCAAGTGGAAGTAGAGAAAATTTCTTTGAAATGATCATATAGGTACAGTTATTTTATTAGCTAATGAGCCTCTCCACAACTTTATAAATAAAAGAATATCAGTCAGCTTTTATGTTTCTCCACATAACACCTGACTCCCACAACTGAAAAGACAAGGGTTTTAATTTGGTCACAGTCTTGGGGAATTCAATCCATGGTAAGCTAAGTCCAGGGGGGGGGGGAACATCATGAAAGAACATCACGGTGGAGCAAAATTGCTCAGTTCATGGGCATCAGGAAGCAGAGAAGGGAAAATGATAGAAAAGAAGAGATGAAGAGCTGGACACAGATCCAAATGCCAGGCCTCACGATCCACCTGTGCATACCCTGAAGTATACTCTACAAAACCCATGGGTGGACCCCAAAGCCAATCAAGTTGATACTCTCCTTTAACCACCTCAGATAAAATAGAACAGGGGTCCCCAATCCCTGGTGCTCTTGAATGGTACAAGTCTGTGGCTTGTTATGAAGCATGTTGCAGAGCAGAATGGGAGAGGCAGGCAAGGGAACTAAGCTTCATCTGTGTCACTGTCACTCTCAGTGGCTTGCATGACCAGCAGAGCTCCTCTGCCTGTCAGATCAGTAGCTGCATTAGATTATCACAGGAGGAAGAATGTTCCTGTGGACGGGAAATGCCAGGGATCTGCGATGCCTGCTCCTTCTAAGAACCCAGTGCCCAAAACCATGGCCCATCCCACCTGTGGAAAAATGTTCTTCCATGAAACTGGTCTCTGGTACCAAACAGGTTGGGGTCAGTGGGATAGAAGATAGCAGTTCTATGTGAACTTCTTCTAACTGACTCTGTGTCTTTGTTTTTTCTTTATCTGCCTGACCCATGCCCATAGGGGTGCAGGACCATGCTTAAGGCAATATTCTAAGGGCTTTTCTTTCATAGAGGACCTGAATTTCTTCAGCAGCAGCTTTCAGAATGCTTCTTTGGTGCCACTTTTTTTTTTTTTTTTTGAGACAGGGTCTTGCTTTGTAGTTCAGGCTGGCCCTGAGCTCACTATGTAGTCCAGGCAAGCCTCAGAACTCAGCAGTCCTCCTGTCTCTGCCTCCCGAGCCCTGGGATTACAGGCGTGAGCCACCACACCCGGCACTGTGGTATGTGGTATTGATGGCTGGTGGGCGTGAGTCTCCACGCCCAGCATTGTATGTAGTTACCGGGGGATTGAACTCAGGACCTTGCACTTGCGAAGCAGGCGCCAGAACTACTGAGCCAACCCTCCGGCCCTTGGTGCCAAGTTTTAAAGTAGACATTGAGCATAAGGACTAAACAGCTGAGGTTGGAATCAAGAAAACAAAATAGTCTCTAGGCAGCAGGGACATCCCAGACAAGTTAAATGAACCCACTGAGTCTACTTCCACACCTGTAATATGTGGGATACAGTAGTTATTCTTATTTATTTTCTTTATGGTGCTATGCTGGTGTTTTAAGTCATACCTATTCTTCAGCATTGTAGGCAGTATTCCAAACAGATGTATCATCTTGGCAGCACACAGAATCCTTTTAGCCACATAATAATGATTGTACTGTTTTTATTTTTCCTTAAATATAGCCAGTGACTCCATTCAATAGAGTTGTAGCTCTTTAAAATATAGCAAAGCACTCAACACACAACAAATATTCAAGGAAAATCTTCTCATTGTACCTTGAGGTTCATCTCTCCAACCTGTCAATGTAAACTGCAGCAAGAGTGAGGGTAATATGAAGTGAACAAAATCCATATGTCTAATCTTTTGAAAGCATTCACTTGCAAGACAGCTGGGCCTGGGCATTCTGGGAAATCTCTGTACCTGTCATTGTGGCCACACAACTCCTGTGCTACTGCTTTTCCTTCCCCTGTTCTGGACTTCTGCCTTTACACTGTTGTCAATTATCTGCCTCCTAACCCCATCAAGACATGCTGTAGCTTGAAAATTTTATATCCCACATCTGTGGCTCTTCTCAGGGTGACTTCGACACTTATTCCTGCTCTGTGACTTACTTCTGAAAGCTTCTGGTAGGGTGGAAAGGTCCCCCTTTGTATCTACTCTGTCCTGAGAGTTTCCCTCCTCTCTGTGAGTGACCTTTACATGACATACAAAATACTTATTATACAGTCTAAGGCAGATGTGTTTGGGTCATTTTTTTCTCACGTCCTCCCTCCCCTAGTGTTAAGTGATTCTGGGCGATTCTGGGTCCTTTCTAAAATATTGGCATGTTTCAAGGTGCCCTGTAGTCCTGAAGTACAGTCACCTTTGCCAGCTGTTTTAGAGCAAGTGTTTCAGGAAAGATTGCAAATGGAGAGCAAGGCAGTCAGAAGAGAGCTGAAGAGGTGGATCTAGTACTACACAGATTGCTTACATATATATATATATATATATGTATGTATGTGCGTGTGTGTGTGTGTGTGTGCGCGCGCGTATGGTTATAGATACTGATCCATAGACATGGCCACAAAGTTCTAGGTTTCCTGCTGCTTCATGATTTGTGAGCTCTTTTGGTGTAGATTGCAATAAGTCAAGGAAGAGCCATGGACGTGAACTCTTAGCATGCTCCTGGGGTAATCTTTTGAATGTGGGAACAGAAACTGAATTTTATTAGTCAGAACCCTTCCTTTGGCTGACTCTGTCATTGAGAATATTAGTGAGTCATTCTAACTATACCTAAGCCCGTGAATGGGAATAGACTGGGTGTGTATGTAGGGGACATGGGTGATTGTACACAGGTACTTGATAAAGAAATGCTAAAGTAAGGTTTTTCACAAAAATATTTGCTCCAATCTAATATAACCCAGTAAAACTTCTGTGTGTATTTTAAGGCTACATATATCTCAAGGGCATTTTAGCTCAGTGTGGGACAAGTTTGATGGGTCTCTTAACTCCAGGGAACCCTGTGTGATCTGACAATGCTAACAGTGTGGCATTGCTGCTTGACCTTTTCTTCTGTTTCATGTGGCTCTTAAGTAAACAAAACCTGCCCTCTGTGCTTCTTGTCTTTCATTCATTCTTTGTTGTTGTATTCAATCTTTTTTAATTGAAATCTGCTATTTTCTGTGCAATGCTCATCTGGAAGACTGTGGCTGTTAAAATTTCAAGATTTGTCACCTAAAAATCAATCTTCGCAACAGGTTCCATCATGAAAGTTTGGAGTCAACTCTGATTATGTTAGTAACCTGATTAGTAAAACTATTTTTATTTGATAGACTTGGACTTTGAGTTTCTTGAACTTGATATGTGAATCTGGGCACAAACACTTGAATGTGGGCACAAACACATTTTGATTATCAAAAGAGAGCATGTTGAAGGTAGAGCCACAGTGAGGGCTGCCATAAAGGAAAAAAGGAACTAGTTTTGATGGACTAGGCAGAGATTCTAAAGCCAAAAGTTACGAGACTGACTCAAGTTGGAAAGCACATTTGTTGCGGGGCTGAGAATAGGCTGTCACTAACTCCTTGGCCAGTACCCTATATAATAGATCCCTCAGGGCAATACTTCTTATCTTGCCACGAAGGGCAGAAGACACATCTATTTAACATAACAGATGGAAGCCTGATGCTCTGGTTGTTGAATTTACTTCTGTCCTTAACATCTCCTTTTCAATCCATTCTTTGGGCAACACAGTCAAATTTCTTGCTCTGTTTTTAAATTACATAAATTTATGACGTTTAAGGAAGTAGTGTCAGAAGACCTCATCGTATAAACTAACTGCATATATGAAATTTCATGCTATTGTGGAAATACAATTCTGGATATTTTTATTGCAACATGCCTAAATTAGTTATTCTTTTCTCCAAAAGCCCATAATGCTTACTGTACTTAATTACTAAACTAAAATATAAATCAATGCATTCATTTCAATTTACTTGAATACAGGTGGTTTTTCTTATTCATATTTCACTTCACAGTACTTAGTAGGTTATTGGTACATAGTACTCATATTAAACACTAAAAGAATTAAATTAGTATTAAATAAATATTTTGTTTGAGACAGGGTCTTGCTTTGTAGTTCAGGCTGGCTCTGAGTTTACTATGTAGCCCAGGCAAGCCTTGAACTCAGCAATGCTCCTGTCTCTGCCTCCCTAGTGCTGGGATTACAGGCATGAGCCACCAAGCCCGACATTAAATAAATATCAAATACTGAGAAAAAATTCATATACACCTTTAGTGATGCCTTTGCTCTAGTTTCCAATATAGTCAATGGTTACTTATAATGGTTGTCCCAATATTTTGTACCAGTATAGTCAATGATTATTTACAGTAATAAGTGATTTATAATTGTTTAACATTTTCTCAGCTTCCCAATGTTGGCCAAGTGATCTGAATTTAGTAGAAACCATAGTTCATATTCTGAATTTTGATGTTTTCTTGAGAAGTACTATGTGGTGCCCCTTTCGCAATGCTGTGCAGTGGCATCTAGTCACAGCTCCCAGTCAATCAGGGAAACAAAAGACACTTTAAAGTGCACAGTGCAGCTAAGCTATGATGTTTGGTAGGTTAAATATGTTGCATTCATTTTTGATTCAAAACATCTTGAACTTTTTCTCTGCTTATCAAGTCATAGTGTGAGTATAAGTCAAGGAGGATCTATATATTTTCAAGAATAGTAGAAAGATGTGGAAATTCAACATGGAAACAAATAACAAACGTGACACTCAGGCTTTCCCAGGGTTCACTCTGTATGATGTCTCACTCTTTTAACTGTGTACTAGGCAAGGAAACTGTCCAATGGTTCTGTTAGAAACAGAGTGGGAAAAGGTGTGGTAGAGAGTAAGGCACAGGACTAGAAATGCCTCTATGCATTGACTGTTTCTTTATGAGAAAAACAGCAGACTTACGTACTCACTTGATACCCATTGCTGTTCCTGGGAAAGCTGGAAATCTGACAGCATTCAGAGGAAATGGACATGGACAGACGTAAACCAAACTCAGTTGGGCACTAATATTTGAGGACTGAGGCTCACTGGGGTGGGGGGCATGGAGGGACAATGTGCTCAGCTTAGTTCTAAGATTTGCCTGGCAAAGCAGAGCCACGTGGACCCTGCTGTGTAGTTCCCAGGCCTCTGCCCGTTCGTGAGGGCCATTATGTGGTGAGGAATTGAGACACTGTGTGATAAGGGGGCCAGAGTCAGTGATTAGTCTCCACCAGCCTGAGCTGAAAGGAATGGGAAGGTTAGGGAGGAGAAAAGTCAGGCAGTCAAAAGCAGCTTGGCAGGCTGGGTGAGAAGGGGAGAGTAACTGGAATGAAAAGAACGTGAAAGTGAAAAAATTTGGCTTCATAGTGGAATACAAATTAAAACAACTCTCAGATTTCATCTTACTCCAAAAAGAATGGGGATCATCAAGAAGTCAAATAATAATAAATGCTGGCTGTAGAAAAAAAGGAACCCTTCTACATTGTTGGTAAGAATATAAGGTAGTAAAGCCATTACTACTATTACTGAGAATATAAGGTAGTAAATCAATATGGAGATTGCTCAAAAGGCTAAACCTAGTAAATGCATTTCACTGAACTATTCCCCTCCTAGGCATCTTCCTGAAAGAGTTACAGACATCA
>PVIC010037850.1:0-17877 GCA_004025085.1 Thryonomys swinderianus | reverse complement strand
TCAAAAAAAAAAAAAAAAAAAGAATGACAAGTTTCATTCATTTATATGCAAATGGATACACCTTGAAGACACACACTAATAAGTGAAATAAATAGATCACAGCTATGTAAATACCATATCTTTTCTGTGGTATGAGGACCTGTAGATGTAAATGAGTTCTACAATATATGATAGATTTTGTAAAATAGGAAATATTCAAAGGGAGTATGGTGGGGGAACATAATGAGAGGAAAGAATAAATATGATTTGGAAAGAAAAAGAAAGAGCATGTATATAAGGGGTGGGGAGTTGTGGGTGGGTAGGGATATGGGTAAAATGAGAATGAACTTGTGTCATATACTGGTACAAATTCCCCAATGTTGAGTGTGATTATGAGCTGTATATAAAATGTACCAATAAAGAATTCAATTTTAAAAAGTGAATTACATGTACAGACAAAGGAACTGGATCAAGAGATGGGTGGAGGTAGGAGAGAGGGAAGAGAAAGGGGATTTTATAAAAGGAATGAAGATGTGTTACATACATGTATCAACTTCCCAAAGGCAATGTGAACCTCATGTACGATATACCTGTACTGTTAACTAAAATAAAATTAAAAAATAAATCATACCAAAGACCAAAAAGAGGATGACAATTAAAGTCCTTTGAAAACATTAGGCTACTGTCACACATGCTGAAACTGCTTTGTGTCCTGTAGCTCCATAAAATATTCTCACCAGGTGAGAAAAACAGCTAAAGGTTTTAAATGCAACTCATATTACATTTTATAGAAAATTTTCTATAAAAAAACAACCTGTGTAACCAAAAAAAAAAGAGAAAAAGCTTTACAACCTTGGAGTGCCTTGATTTTCTTTCATGTTTGTTATTTCAAAACTGAAAAAAACAACCTGTGAGTTGTAATCCTAATAGACTGCAATTTTTTTAAGTTTTTAAAAGGTTATTACAGCACAGGACACAGTGACATTAACCTTCCTCAAAATACTCCCTCTCCTTTGAAATAAACTTATCCATGGTTCTTGCCACACTCTGAAACTGTCCTGGAAGTCATTTTATGTGAGTGACTTTAGAAGAAGTAATCAAGACTGTGGTGAATGCTGCTGTTGAGTGCTATCAAATGCAATAGCAGACACATAAAAACATCGTGGTGTGTCCTGATCCATACTGTTCACTGGATCTAGCCCTGGATGACCTCTAGCCTTGGCCAAAAGTATAAATGACCTTGGAAAGTAAATCTTTTGGATGGACTCAGGAAGTTGAAACAATCACAACAGAGCAACTAAAGACGCTCCAGAAAGAACAACAGGATGAGAGTATTCAAAGCAAAAAGGAATATTTTAAGGAAACTGAATGGCAATGTGTATTTTCTGTAATAATTTTAAAAATTTAAACAGCTACCATATTTTTCATAGTATATAAATGACAAAAACTTATGAATATATATATGAATATATACATATGGGCAGAGAGAAAAAAAAACAGGAAGACAGAGAAAGAATAAGAATAGAAGGCAAAGACAAAACTACAAACAGGTACATTGTTTTGAAGTTTCTTCAGAAGCTAAATATGGAAAATGTAAAAGATCTATAAATATATAAATTTCTATTATTGGTATATGTTCTATAATATCAGACACATTACAGAATCTAAGAACCACTGTTTTTATGTTAAACCCAGCTAGAAACAAATAACCAGTTTTCCTGAGTTATGTAAGAATGGCATAAATTTCATATTTAGTTAGTTGCTTAAAATCGCGATTTTTGCTTCTTCCCTCTTTTTGTATTATTTCCCTTGACTGTGGTAATTTCCTCTCCTTTCCTCTCACTCATCTTTGAGGTGGCGGTTTTTAAAATTCAGAGTTTCTACTGCACTTCTGTCATGTGCCTGAGAACTGGTTGTGCACCTGCGTTATTAAGCGCCAAATCCACTCTTCACAGTAAAGTGGAGCCCATTCACTGGAGACAGCTCCCAAGACCCTCAATATAGTACCCAAAAAATTATATAAATAATATAAATAAAATACGTGCACAATGGTGTTTTGGTTCACAAACACTATTTGTAAACAATTTGTTTGCAAACAGAAAGGTTTAGCTAAATTCTGTTTTTATTTGCAAACTCTCCATCAGGTGACAAACATGACTGCGACCAATTTTCCCACACAAACATAAACAGGGCCAGGGCTGGGGATTTAGCTCAGTGGTTCCGGCATCTGCCCTGCAAACACAAGGTCCCAAGTTCGATCCCTGGTAACCACATACCACAATGCTGGGTGTGGTGGTCCATGCCTGTAATCCCAGCACTAGGGAGGCAGAGGCAGGAGGATTGCTGAGTTTGAGGCTTGCCTGGACTACATAGTGAGCTCAGGGCCAGCCTGAACTACAAAGCGAGACCCTGTCTCAAAAAAAAAAAAAAAAAAAAAAACATACACAGGGCCATCTTTTCCAAAACATAGAACAAATTAAGTTTGTGAACCAAGATAGATTAATAGATGGTAGGTAGGTAGATAGATGATAGAAAGAACTAAATGATAGACAGAAGGACAGACAGACAGACAGATAGAGAGAGATAGACACCTATGTTACAGAGTAGCCACTGAGCAAAAGAATAGTGTTGACAAGTAAGCCAGAATATATTCACTGGCACTGGCATTTTTATCTCAAGTTTTCAAGGCAGATTATTTTCCATTTAAGTCTTATTTTTAGGGAAATATATATAATGTTTTCTTATACACATGTATTTATGATAAAGTTTTCTTTTTACATTAGACAGAAAGAATTGAACAATAATAAAATAGAAAAATTATAAGAACATACTGTAATAAAGGCTATTTAATGTGTTATCATTGATAGGCAGTAACTGAAGCCCTGGGAAGAGAAGCCACGGCTGACAGTGGACTACTGTATTTTCTCTTCTGTGTATTTGGCTAGAACTCAGCAAATTACATTATTCTGACTCCTTTGCCAGCTGGCTCCAGTTAAGCTGTCAATAGGAAGAGGTGCTGAAGGAGACTGAGCCGCAGAAGGCATGGTTCAAAGTTTGTCCGTGAGTTTTTGGTGTCCATGTCTGTGCTAGTGGGGCGGCTCCAATTCACCCCAGCACTAACTCTTAGTTCTGGTTTCCAGTAAATTCAGCACTCACAGAATCAGGCCCTCCACACTTCTCAGAAGTACTGACAGTAACCAGATGCACAAAGGTCCAAAACCTAACTTTTGAGGGTGCTCATCCACTGGCCTTGGTTATGATTCCCTGCGTTTCCTCAGCCTCTGGAGTGGGAGCTGTTTTCTACCAATGTTTTAACTGGGTGACCTTATGTTGTTATTTTGATGTGTCAACCCTTTTTTATTTCTGTATTTAGTTCTCAGTGGCAAATTCATGATGTAGAAATTCTTAAGATGACTTTTTTCTAACTTTACCTGCTTGATTCAGTGACTGGCACCATGCAAGACACTTACAGATGAAAACTCAGGACTGATCTGGTTATGTCATTAGTCTTGAATGTCATCCTCAACTCCTTGTCAACTAAAAATAGGATGGTGAGCCGGGCGTGGTGGCTCATGCCTGTAATCCCAGCACTTGGGAGGCAGAGGCAGGAGGATTGCTGAGTTCCAGGCTTGCCTGGGCTACATAGTGAGTTCAAGGCCAGCCTGAACTACAAAAGCAAGACCCTGTCTCAAAAAAAAAAAAAATAGGATGGTGATCATCTTCACCACCATTTTTTACTAAATCATCACCTGCAGTATAGTAAAATGAGGTATCTATACAGCAAGTGCCTCAAAAAATCTATATAGTAGCAGTGATGACTGCAAAACTATGAGACTGACTTTGCTTTATTTATGCCTCCTGGAAAGCTTGCAAAAAGAAATAAACAAGCTCAGTATTTTTAACTCAGCTCAAGAAAATGAAAACTTCTGTGGCAGTCCTAAGAGAATCTTTTATTTCTTCAAGCTATATGATAGACATTGCTTAAAATCAGACACAAAATTTAATGCGTAGGTTTAAGAATGACAAGCGAAGCTGACTTCACAGATGTACCAGTCTCCTTTGTGACAGTCATGACATCAACTGGAAGAGTGGGACCCAGGTCTTTGAAATGAGGACATCTGGGCACACTCAGATGAAACTGAGGATCTTGATGTCCATGTTGCTATAAGTCTCCTCTTAGGAGACTTCATTTTTCCTCATTTCAAGGCTCTTAATCACTTGTCTAAAGCAGATGCTGTTTCAGAGGCATCTTACAAAGCAGCTTGCTAACGAGATGTACTTATCATGTCTGAGACAATAACCAAAGTCTAATGTTCCGAGGGAAAAGCACAGTGTCTGACAGAGTGAGAGATTGCTTCCACTCCAACAGGATTGAAGAATTTAACTCATTTATATTCTGAAACATGAGAACTGTGTGGAAATGACTGCTAACAGTATTAGGCCAAAGGAATTGGAAGAAAACTTCCACCTGGACCTAATTTATAGATACAAGAACATTCACTAGGTGTACATATATTGAATATGCAATTGAGGTGCCAAATATTCCCTGAGATGGTGGGGGTGGGGGCAATCCTCAGAGAGACAGGAATAGGTGTTTGCTGGGATAGATTTACCATGTACTGTGGTCTTTGTTTCTGCTTTCCACTCATTCTCCATAAGAAGGGCTGAGGGACACCCCCTTCATCAGTGACCTGAGAAACATACTAAAGAAACAAGCACCTTTAATAACTCGATATGGCAAAGGTGACTCTTCAGCTTCAATAGGGATGAGGTAATCAGAGCGACTGAAGATAAGGGACCTAAAGCAACGACCCAAACAGGGTGTGCAAGGACTTCAGTAATACACAACGCACAATGTTAATCCAAAAGCTTTCACCACAAGGATCTTTGGCAATGACTAATCACTTGTGATATTCTTAGGGATAAAATAGATGAGTGGTCTACTAAATTGTCACTTGATCTATATAACAGGAAAACCTCCCAAGCAGGGAGCCAGAAACCTGACTTGAGGCGCCATGATAGCCACAACTTCCTGGATGAAAAGAATTCAGACCCCCACTTAGAAAAGCACTGTAGTACTGCTACCGCACACATGATAGCTCCACATGTTCCCTCACTCTTCCCCCAAATAGATCTCTGGCAATTAACAAGTCATGGTGACTTGCCCTGGAGAAAAAGAAATACTTAGTTTTTTAGATCTAGACCCTAACTGAATTGACACTAATTTCTGTGAATCAAAACACCATTATGTTCTAAAATTACTGCCTGTCATACTCAGGCAACAAACAGAGTTTTAGCCCAAGCCTATCTCCTAGACAAGACAGCTCAGTAGTTTATTTCCCACTTCCTGCACATATAACTAGAATAGATCTATTGGGCATTTGGCAGAGTCTATTGAGTCCCTAAGTCACTGAATGAGAGATACTGTAGCAGAAACTACAGAAAGAAACCCAGGGACCCTACAACAGTGCTGGATCAATGAGAGAAGTACAAAAATCAGCACTACCTATGAGGACTTGGAAGACAGAAAGCAGTCAATCCCAACACCTTGAATTCCATCATCTTCTTGTTTGACTTGTGCAGAATGTGAATGAGTGAACAAAAAATAAATGAATATAGAAACATAATTGCTGTAAAACACATAGCCAATGAAGCTGTTCAGAGAAAACATCTTGGAAAACAAGAAGAAGCTCCCATGTAGGGAATCTTCTTTGAGAATACATGAAGAGAGATAAACGCGCCTCCTTCCAAATGATCCATGCTTCAGGGGCACCGGATTTCACTGTCACCCACAAAATACATCACACTCCTTAATAACCCCACATTTTTTGAGGAATCCAAAATGCTGTTTTCTTACATCTTTATCTGTCAAAAATTCAACTCCTTAGTCAGGTCTGTGGGCAACTGGCACTTCTATTGTGTAATACTTCCTAATTCTTCCATAATTAAACTCAAATGAAAGTCATTTTCATCTGTATTCTATAATATACTCTATCCCTGAGTGTGGGGCATAATTGATTTATGATAAACTGCAAATATCTGTCTTTCACCTAGATTGTGGCACCCTTAGAGGTAGAACTCATTTAGCTTTATATTTCCCCAAATAGTAATTCAAAATATATGTAACAATTTTTATCAAATTGAATTGAAATAATATCCAAGAACCATCACAATAGGAACTATGAATTCAAATATATTCCAGTTTGTCTTTATAGCAAGCTCATTTTCAAAGCTCTGTATTTCTGGGTTGCTTTTTTCCAACAACATAGAGTTCCTCACACATCATTATTGACACTGCAAAGATAAATAAAGTAATATCACTGAGCAGTTTTAAGATTAGAAAACACAAGATACTCTCTCTTGTTGGCAAGAACTGCCCCATCTTCCTCTCTACATTACTGGTTCCACTAGAGGTCTCATTATCATAGCCTCTACCTTTTTCATCCTCTCTCTCTCTCTCTCTCTCTCTCTCTCTCTCTCTCTCTCTCTCTCTCTCTGTCTGTCTCTCTCCTCTCTTACCCTCAATCTCTTACCCCACAATAGTTGCCTTGTATTTTTCAGTTCTAGTGATTGAACTGACAGCTTTGTGCATACAAGCATGTTCTCTCTCTGACTTATATCCCAAACTTTGCAGAAGAGAAAAAGAGGACCCTGGAAGCCAGAGTGTGTTAAGAAAAACTTATGGGAGGGGTAGGGAACTTGTGAAAGCATCACCCAGTATCTTTCCTGGGCTTACGCTCAAGCTCCACATGTTTAAAACACCCTGAGAGAACAGGACAAAGACTTTAAAAATTAAAGCACAATGAGGATTACAGTGAGGATTGGTCCTGGGTGACACAGATACACGAGGGGAGACTAGAATAGCTCTGGAAAGGCTCTGAAAGCTCAGCCAACATCAGAACCAAAATCCATAAGCAGTAGATCAGAACTTACAGGCTTAACCAAACCTGCTTACTGCCCATTCAAAAATAAAGGCTCCAGGAGACTTTCACATAATGTAGAGTCTCACAAGAAAAGTCAAAAATCCAAAGTCAAAAATCCAAAAGTTATAACAATGGTCCATGGAAAACACATTCAAGAAAAGCCAACTCAGAGCATCCAGATGTTGGAATTACAAAGCAGAGACTTTTAAGCAACTCTTCTATCCATGTACCATGAAATAAAGGTGAGACGTCCTATTTCCATTGTGCCATATGAGAAGCTAGAGTCACCACTTCATCCCAAAATCAAATGAAAACTTGAACAAACTCAAAAGGGGACAACTGTTCTTTGAACCAGGCAAAGGACAAAAAATTGTAAGTTGGTGGAACAGAAACCCATGAGCACAAACCTCCAGAGGAACTAGTATCAAACTCATCATGCCTAGCTGCAGAAAGCATTCTGATGCTATTAAAAGGCAAAAAGCACAGTTTGCAGTGACAAGGCAAACATTAGAGCCAAACTTCAGAGACAGGAGGGATGATTAAATTATCACCATAGAAATTTAAGAGAATTATGATCAAAATGCTGAGATACACTGCATAAAGTGGCAATGAAAGTAGAGATGGAAATTCTAAGAAAGAACCAAAACAGAGTGCTAGAGATCAAAAGTGACAGAACTGTCTCCAAGGGGCTTGTCAATACACTAGACACAGCTGACAAGACTCTCTGAGCCTGAGGATGCCTCAATAGAAATCGCTGAAACTAGAAACAGAGAAAAGACAGAATAAAATATTCAAGAACTGTGAGACACTTTCAAAAGGTCTAACACACATAATAGGAATTCCAGAAGGAAAAGAAAAAGAATAACAAAAGAAATGTTTGAAAAATAATGACTGAAAAATTTCCCCAAGTTAACGTCAAATTGAGCCACAGTTCCAGGAGCCCCAGAGAACACTGGCAGATAAAAGCTCCTCACAGTTACATACAGAAAAATATTTCAAGTATTAAAAGAATGTAGAACAGTACTCAGCAGAGGTTGGCAGGGGTGGAGGGACTCATGGATAAAGTGAGGCCAAATCTTGTGTGTGTTCTTCGCATGTGTTGAAATATCACAATGAATCTCATCAATATGTATAATTAATACACATAAATCAAAAATAAAACACTATAAATAATAAAATGCATAATGGCTTCCAAGTATCTTATGAAGTTAATAATAATATTGAAAATGATAAAGTGAAAATGCTCAGTGAAACTATTCTTCAAAAGTAAAGGAAAAATAATTAATTTTTAGATAAAACTGGGAGGAATTTTTGGCAGCAGATATGCTCTGCAAGAAACATTTAAGAAATTCTTTAAAGAGAAGGAAAATGGTAAAAATTAGAATCTCAAGTTGTATAAAAAAGAGGGAAAAATATGGGCCGGAGGGTTAGCTCAGTGGTTCCGGCGCCTGCCTCGCAAGTGCAAGGTCCTGAGTTCAATCCCCGGTAACCATACAGAATGCTGGGCGTGGAGATACACCTACCAACAATCAGCACCACATACCACAATGCCAGACGTGGTGGCTCACGCCTGTGATCCCAGCACTCGGGAGGCAGAGACAAGAGGATTGCTGAGTTCACAGTGGCTTGCCTGGGCACCATAGTAAGCTCAGGGCCAGCCCAAACTACAAAGCGAGACCCTGTCTCAAAAAGCAAAAAAAAAAAAAAAAGAGGGAAAAATAAATAAATCAGCTGGTCATGGTGGAGCACATCTATAATCCCAACACTTGGGAGGCTGAGGCAGGAGGATCACAGTGAGTACAAGGCCAGTCTGAATTACATAGTGAGACCTTGTCTCAAAAACCAAAAAGGGGAGAAAGAGAGAGAGAGGGAGGGAGGGAGGAAGGGAGGGAAGAAGGAAGGAAGGAAGGAAGGAAGGAAGGAAGGAAGGAAGGAAGGAAGGAAGGAAGGAAGGAAGGAAGGAAGGAAGAAGTCAAGATAAAATTAAAACTTCTATTTCTCTTGTTCTTTATATAATGAATAACAATTTGCCTAAAATAATAATAGTAACAATGAATTCAGTTGTCTGTGCTTATATACTTATGTACCAGTTAAAAGAATTACAGCAATAGCCCAGGGATTTGGGAGAGGAGAAATAGAATTATTTTGTTGCATAACTGCCATTACCTCTGAAGCAGTATAGTATTATTGAAAGTAGACTTGGTTTAATTGTTCATCTTTATTGTACTCTCTAGACTTTTTTTTTTTTTTTACTTTGAGACAGGGTCTCACTTTGTAGTTCAGGCTGGCCCTGCACACACTATGTAGCCCAAGCAAGCCTCCAACTCAGCAATCCTCTGCCTCCCAAGTTCTGGGATTACAGGCATGAGCCACCAAACCCAGCATTTATGGTATGTGGTACTGACTGCCAGTGGACATGAGCCACCACACCCAGTATTGTTGTATGTGGTTAACAGGGATGGAACCAGGGACCTTGTGCTTGCTAGGCAGGCACCAGAACCGCTAAACTAAATCTCCAGCCCCTAGAGAAACTATTTTTAAAAATATAAAAAAGGAGCCAGGTGTGGTGGCTCACACCTGTAATCCCAGCACTCAGGAAGCAGAGACAGGAGGATTGCTGAGTTCGAGGCTTGCCTGAACTACATAGTGAGCTCAGGGCCGGCCTGAATTACAAAATGAGACCCTGTCTCAAAAAAAAAAAAAAAAATATATATATATATATAAAAGGAAATACAACAGATTACTAATAAAGGAGAAAAAATAAAATCACATGTAGCACTCATTTGAAATCAAGAGAAAAGGAAAGACTTAAGAACTGAAAAGAACTTAAATGAAAAAACTGTTTGAAAAGAAATTAATGAAAATTTTGTAACTGAAAAATACAAGTAAAAATGAAAAATTCAATGAAGGATTCAATATTAAAATGAAGATGATAGGAAAAAGTAAAAGGATGAGAAAAGATTTAACGCTAAACAAAGAGAGTGTTGATATTAATTTTAGACAAGTAGACTTAAGGAAAACAGCCAGAGAAAAAGAAGACTGATTAGAAAACTTATATGTTATCACAGGACTGTAATAAAATAATTTTGAGAAAGAACAAAATTTACAAATTCAGACTAGTGATCTATATAGTAAAGTGTTGGTGAAAGAAAGCATGTTGCTCAATGGAACAGAATACAGAGTTAAATAACACAGATATGGACTCAATGAATTTTTGAAAAAGGCACAAAGGAGCTCAGTGGAAAAAGTGCAGTTCTTTCAACAAATAGTGCTGAAAAGACTGAACAGCCATTCAGACAAAAATTCTAAATTTCACCCTATATTTTACATATTCATTAAGTAATCACACATAAATATAAGTGTAAAATATACAACTATAAAACATTTTATAAAAACAAGAATTTTTCTTGAGCCTTGTGCTTGACCATTGGTCCTTTACACCATCTGTTAGGCAACAAGTCTCAGCTAATTTAAAAAAATTTAATTTAAAATTTAATTTAATTTAATTTATAAAGAAAGTATATACCTTCTGAATGAAAGCTATAAAATAAAGCTAAAATCAGCAAGAGGAACATTAGAAATTATACAAATATATGAACATGAAAAACATGCTTTTGTACAACCAATGAATCAACAAATAATTCAGAGGAGAAATTAAAATTCTTAAAAGAAATGAAAACAAAAGCCTCTACTACCAAAACCTGAGATACCACAGAAGCTAAGAGAAAGCTTCACAGAAGTGCTTACATAAAATAAAATGGAGACTTTAAATAAGTAGCCTAAAGTTGCAGATGAAGATCCTAGTACAGTAAGAATGAGCCATGCTCAAAATTCATAGAAAAAAAGAAATAACAAACATGAATGCAGAAGAAATAGACTCAGATATCTTTAAGATCAATGAAATGAAGAGTGAGTTTTCTTAAAACAATGAACAAAGTGGACAAAATTTAGATGGACTAATCAAGAAAAAAACTAACTTATTAAAAAGGAGACAAAAGATACTACAAAAGTACAAATAAAATCCTTAGGGAATATTGTGATCAACTATGCACCAAAAACTGGAAGTTTTAGAAAAAGGAACAAATTTCTAGACATATGTAACTTACCAAAATTAGACAGTGAGGACATAAAAATACTGAGCAGCACAACAACTAAATAAATAATATAAAGTGTTCCGAGAATGAAAATCTAAGGACCAGCTGACCTCACTGCTGAATTTTACCGAATGTATAAAATGTTGGTTCTTCTCAAACTATTCCCAAGTACAAGGATGGAAGAAATCCTTCTAAACTCATTCTAAGAGCAAGTTTTATACTGAGACCAAATCCAGATGGAACAAAACAAAAAAAGAAAATTATAAACTGTGATTGTTTTCAACTTGATGGAATTAAGAGTTGCCTAGCAGATCAGTCAGTAATCACATTTCCAGACGTGTGTTCCCAGACGTGGCCAGTCTGCAGCCCACCGGGCCAGGCGGGAAAGACCTGCTCTGACATGGGCTTCAACCCGGATGGCAGCAAAAGGGAAGAAACACGAAACTTGGCTGTGCTCTCAAGTTTAGTGCTTCTTGAGCAGATGTGTCTCTGCTGCTGCCACCACCTGAGGAATTCAGACTGCAGAGTCTTCAGCCCTTTAACAGGGACTCATAACAGTAGCTCCTCAGAGAGCTTCCAGGCACCGAGTCCTTTCACCCTTCTTGTTCTGAGGCCACCAGCTTGTCTGAGCAGCCACTGGGTCCTCTGGCCACTGCAGATGGGCACTGCGGCCTGGCTAGCTCTGACCCCTTGAGTCTGTCTAACAAATCCCATGTAGAATAATATATATATTTGTCTTGTAGCCAGTTTTATTGTCACTAGAGCACACACTCAAAACTCACAACTTAAATGAGGTCAGGTTTATTGTGGCTCAAGTTGAGAGGTTTCAGTCCATAGTCAGCTGGCTCCAAGGCAGGGCAGCCTGGGAAAGGGGCGTGGAGGAGGACTGCTCAAGGAATGGCAGACAGGAAGCAGAGAAAGTCAACAGAGGAGCTAGGAAGGGAGGTGCAACCTTCCGTCAGTCCCCCAGTGGTTCGCCTCTTCTGAGGAGGCCAAACTCCTAGCAAGAAGTCAGCACTAAACCGGGTAATCCAATCAACTTCCAGATATCCTGCCTAATTGTGTGTGTCTTTAGAGGGTCATCTAGCTCTAAATCATAACAATTCTTTTCCTCTGGACAACCCTAACCAGTACATAAACTAGCATCCCTGATAACCATACATGCAAATTTTTCAACAAAACAGTAGAAAAGTCAATACACTAACATATTATAAAAGATTACCCATTATGGTCAGTGAGATAACAAATTACATAAGCATTCAGATATTTAAAACATACTCTTGAACAACATGAATCATTGAGTAAATCCAAGAGGAAATTTAAAAATTTCTTACAAGTGAAAATGAAATCATAAGATAGCAAAAATCTATGAAGTACAATAGAAGCTAAGGGGATGCAAGTTTGGTTAAACATATGCAAGTTGATAATATATCACGTCAGCCAAATAAAGCGCAAAAACTGTACAATCACCTCAATAGGTGCAGAAAAGCACTTAGATAAGTTCAATATTCTTTCATGATTAAAAACTCTCAAAACACCAATTATAGAAAAAATATATCTCAACATAATAAAGGCAATCTATAATAGGACAACAGCTGAAATTATGCTGAGTAGGAAAAAAAATCTAAAAGCCTCTTTCTATACCTATTTGAATTTCACTAATGGCAAATAATGTTGAATGTCTTTATATATGCTTATTTGCCATTAGCGTATCTCCCTTGTGAGATGCCTCTTGAAGTACTTGCTCATATTATATTGTGTTAATTTTCTTATTTTTAAGATTCATGCAATGTTGATATAATTTATGTATAAGTCTCTATTGGTTTAAGTGATTTTTTTCTCTGTCTTGTGTTTTCATTCTCCTAACATTATATTGCAAAAAGAAAGTTTTAACTTTGACAAATTCCAATTTTTCTTTTTAAAATCTTCTTTTTAAAAATATTTTACTTGGCATATAGTAATTGTACATTTTATAGGGTACAGTACCACCTGTTATTTATGCATACAAGGTAAAAGAATCAGAGTCGGTTATCTGTCCCCTCAGACTTCTAGCATTTCTGCAATAGAAGCAGCCAAGCTCTTTTCTAGCTACTGAAAAATATTTAATTCATTGTCAGCCATAATGATCTACACATGCTGTAGAACATTAGGAGTGATTCCTCCTATCCAACTGCACCCCTGGATCCCTGCACCCCTCTCCATCCCTTCCTCCTGCATACCAGTCCCCACCTCTTCCGTTCTTCTATTTTCTACTTTTCAGATCAACTTCTTTCCCTGACTTAGATCACTCACATTCATTTTGCTGCAAATTATAGAATTTCATATTTTTAATTAATAACATCACTCTTTATATGTATTGTACTTTCTTTATCCATTTATGTATCAGTGGACACTCAGGTTGATCCTATGTTGTGCCTAGTGAGAATAATGTTTTAATCAAAATCTGACTACAAATGTCTCTTTGATGTATTGATTTCTTCAGCAAAAACTACAAATAGAGCCAGGCATGGTGGCTCACGCCTGTAATCCCAGCACTTGGGAGGCAGCAGGAGGATTGCTGAGTTCGAGGCTTGCCTGGGCTACATAGTGAGCTCAGAGCCAGCCTGAACTACAAAGCCAGACCCTATCTCAAAAAAAAAGAAAAAAACTAAAAATAGAAACTCCATTTGACCTGGTTATACCTCTCCTAAGTATATACAAAAAGAACTAAAAATGATCATACTATAGTGATATACCATGTTTACATAAGTACAACTCACAATAGCTAAGCCCTGAAGACAAGCTAGATGCCCCCAAACAGACAAATAGATAAATATTTATATTTATACAATGGAATATTGTATAAATAATAATTATAATATAATAAATAATAATTGTATAAATAATTATAATATATAATATAATAAATATTTATACAATGGAATATCATTCAGACATACAGAAGCATGAAACCATGTTGTTTGAAGGAAAATAAATGGAATCTGAGACTGAAATAGGTTCGACACAGAAAGTTAGATACCACATGACTTCTCTTGTATGAAAAACATAAATAAATAGAGGAGTTAAACGAAGGAGACATGCTAAGAAGCAGATATGGGGAAGAAAATTTAGGGATAGAGAAGCTTAGGAAAGTGACTAAAGGGATTGAAATGACCAAGATATCTGTGCTAAACCCCCCAGAATGAGAGAATTATGATCTTTTGTAAACATACATTTTAAAATGTATGGTTTTAATTCTAAAAAGAGCAACACAACCTCACATACAAATTAGTGTTGAGGCCAAACTTGTATTTATAATTAACTTTATGTAAAATGGAAACTACAATAGTGATCAACCTAGATAAGAAATGTCCAGATGCATTTTATGTAAATGTTTCTAAAACAAAAATTATATAAACAAAAAATACCAACACTCCACAGGAAATTGCAATTGATTATCATTTATTATTGAAATCAGCTCATGATGTGCCCTACAACAATACAGGATAGCAAATGAAAATAGAGTTAATGTAAAGGAATTATTTGAAATAAGTTATTTAAAACGCAACCATATTCAGAGTTGAACTTCACCACATGGATAATTTACTCTTTCAGTTTTAGAACTGAGAAAAACTTAAGAATGTGCAGAGCTGATTAATGCAGGTGTACTTGGTACATGAATCCCGAAATTGTATGATTAAAAATCACTACAATTATCCTCAACTGGTAGGAAAGACAAGTTGTGCATTATTACTATTTTAAGGAAATTCCACATAGAATCTATGAAGAGAGATAATTCCCTGTCTAATGGAATCTATTCCAGAACATCTACCTTCAGCAGCAAACTGTTCTTGCTATATCCAGAAGCCATTTTCCAAGTAAAAGATTTAGAGCAAAAGTTTGAAAGATATGTGAAATGAGGCTCATCAAAAGTTAAGGGAAAATAGCCAAAGTACTGTAGGGAAGCATCCCACTTGTACCCAGATTGTTCTTGTATATTATAGAACTACATCTTGAGAAAATTTGGCTTATCTAATTCCATATGCATTGCTGCTAAATGAATAAGTAATCTATGGAAACTGTGCTCTGAAAATCACATTAGAATAATTTAGAAAATGGTATCAGCATAATTATCTTGCCTGGTAGTTGCCTTTTTCCCTTTACAGAAAAGAAAACAATAATCTTTTTTAAACTAATTATCATAAGAAATAAAAACACAAACCACCCCCTAAAACATCATTGGCTTTCACTTTTGAATACCCAGCTAAAGGAGACGGAAATGTAACTTTAAAATTTTATTATCACAGAATATGATAAGATTTATTGAATATTTTAAAAATGAAATCATTAGTGAGATCAGTCAGCCATCCAATTAATTCTCACTATTAGTTTTTATGTAATCAATTCAGATTTTGCTTCTTGGGGTAATCAGCATTGAACTAGAGCTCCACGATGCAGGTCTGTTAGGCTGTGCAGGCCAATAAGTGACATTGCTGTAACCCTGAGAGTAACATAGCATCAACTCGTGTGTGCTGACTTATCTGGCATCACACTGCAAAACTAAAAGCCAAGCACTTAGTGGCAACAAACAAGGAGAAATGTCAGGCAAGGACATAAAGTCACAAAGGCGTCCATGCTAATCACACAGAACATCCTCCAATTGTCTCTTTAGCTTTGCTGACAAAAAAGACTGATGCTAAAGTTCTTAAACTGAATAATATACTATTGAGAATATTATCTATGGCTAGGAATAACAGGAAGCAGTGAATTCACCTCATTTTTTAACTCTATAATTAAGAAAAACAATAATCTTCTTAAAATTATTTTTCTCTGATTGCAAAGTCCTCAGTTTTAACTGATGTGTGCTGGACATTTCCTCAGCAATTCACAGACAGTACTTATCTATGATTTCCTAATCTCATTTAAAACGTTTTACTGGCACTTCACAGTCCACACAACACAGACACACAGACACACACACACACACACACACACTTGTAGACATATAATACTTCCACATCTATGCAGACACTGCATAAAACTCGCTACCTAAAAACATGGCTAACCAGACTCTTGATGGAACCAGTTAGACATGAAGGCTATGTTTTTTTATTGTCTTTCACTCTTCCCTTTGAAAAACATAGTAACAATAATGCTAGGCTTGGTGGCTCACGCCTATAAACCCAGCACTTGGAAGGGAGAGGCAGGAGGACTGCTGAATTTGAGGCTTGCCTGGGCTACATAGTGAACTCAGGGCCACCCTGAACTAGAAAGTGAGACCCTGTCTCAAAAAAAAAAAAAGAGAGAGAGAGAAAAAACAGTAACAGAAAGGATCTTTGGATTAGTGGATTTCTTCTGAGAGAAGCAGATGCTGCAAAAATATGATCTCAGCTTGTCCTTTTTTCACATTTGCATTGCAAATTCTAGTTGATATTAAATTATGCCTCCAAATATAAAAGTGTCTAAAAGTGTCAATAGGTTTCTTTGGAACATTGATGATCAGAGGAAGAATTTCCAGTAGCCAAAAATAGCCACAGATGCCTTCCAGGACTACACGTGGCTCCTGTCTAACACTCACCCTACGGAATAAAGAGGGAGATGTAAATGTATGAATTATGAGCATTTAAAAGCATCATCAAGCCAGGTGTAGCGGTTCACACTTGTAAGCCCAGCACTTAGGAGGACTGCCATGAGTTCGAGGCCAGCCTAAACTATATAGTGAGACCCTGCCTCAAAAAACATATATACATACATACACACATAAATCAAACACAAAGTAATATTCATCAAACCCTAATTTAGACCTTGGGTTTTATCGCAAATAGTCATTTACATCTTTTGGACAGAAATTTCCCAACAAGAACAATGGGAAATGGTGTTTTATATGCAACAAAAGATCATAAAATTTTTTTCAGCATACAAAAGCATTCAAATAGTTCATCATTTTATATAAATGCATAGTATTAGCTAGGACAACTCAGTAGCCAGTAATATAAATGAACATGGGTTCGCATAAGGATACAAAGTTTATAAGGATATAGTTGGGATATTTTGTGCAATCCAAGAGTGTAGCTGAATCCCATGAAGTCTGCGGTCACCTTGGGTTCTCCAATTTCACTTCCTAACTGTTTCACTGATTGCTTTATTTTTTTACCTCTCTTTCTCTAAAGATAGTTTTTCTGAAGCTCAGCCACATGGCTGCTTAGATCTATCACACACCTCCCAAGGATACAGTGCAAGATGCAAGCACATTCACAAACCCCTACTCCTCTTAGCTCAATTTCAAGTTCTCAGGCAAAGATTAATTATCTGGCATTGACCGTGTTTCCATCTCATCTTTGAGAAGGTAGGTCATAAGTATAAATTCACTGATTTGAAGATAGATTTGGCTGACCTCATTTATAGTAAGCACTATCCTAAACATTAAACTACAGAAGACAAGTGTCCCAGCTCTTAAGAAACTTATATTATAGGACCGGAGATTTAGCTCAGTGGTTCTGGTGTCTGCCTCGCAAGCGCAAGGTCCTGAGTTTGATCCCGGTAACCACATACAATGTTGGGCGTGGTGACTCATGCTCACCAACAATCAACCAGCAATTAGCACCACATACCACAGTGCCGGGCGTGGTGGCTCACACCTGTCATCCTAGCACTTGAGAGGCAGAGACAGGAGGATTGCTGAGTTCAAGGCTTGCCTGGGCATCATAGTGAGCTCAGGGCCAGCCTGAACTACAAAGCGAGACCCTGTCTCAAAAAGCAAAAAAAAAAATGTAGAGGACTGAGGGACTCTGTAGGGTCCCCACTGCAATCAACCAAAATTCTACCCCTCTCATTGGTTATGTTCTCTGTTACCAAGCACCTAACACCCATAAGGACTTGACCTTTTTTTTTACCAGAAATCA
>PVIC010037849.1:0-17891 GCA_004025085.1 Thryonomys swinderianus | reverse complement strand
GCCTGTAGTCCCAGCACTCGGGAGGTAGAGACAGGAGGATTGCTGAGTTCGCGGTGGCTTGCCTGGGCACCATAGTGAGCTCAGGGCCAGCCTGAACTACAAAGCGAGACTCTGTCTCCAAAAAGCAAAAAAAAAAAAAAAAATGCAAGTTGAGCAGGTAGTGTGGAAATTCTATTTGGGGGATGCACTGACTCCTATGCAGATGAGTGCAGATTCAATATTGTAGTTACAGACTGTTTAGCAGAGAGTGAATCAATCTAATACTAGTTCGCAGGATCTATAGATAGATCTGAGGCTGGAAAGAGAAGAAATCTGTTCATATTCAAGACCTGCTCATGAGCACCAGAGGACATGCTAAAGAAGTGGCAGTAGAAATATAAATGAATACAGTTCGAAAATATTTCAGGGAAGAAATCAGTTCCTTGTAGCAGATTGGACGTGGGATAAGTTGTAAGAGACAGATACCACTGAGTGTTAATCTGTTCTTTTAGTCTTCTTGATTCTAGATCCTAAGCCAAGTTTTCTTTTGAGGAGTATAAAATTTGTCTTATGGTAGTACATTATTTTAGTCATGGACCAAGGACACCTTAAGTAAAAACAGAAGTGCAAGGTTCCCAGAAGTCTCCAATCTGCTTACAATAAGAACTTTAGACTCAAGGTTTCTGAATGTCCTAACATTGTATGAAAATTTTCATTTGGTGCATTTTGCTGGGAAGTAGGTCTGTATATTTCTTTAGAATCACAAGAATTATTTGTATCCTTTAAAAAACATAAGGGGCCAGAGATTTAGCTCAGTGGTTCCAGTGCCTGCCTCGCAAGCGCAAGGTCCTGAGTTCAATCCCGGTAACCACATAGAATGCCGGGCGTGGTGACTCACGGCCACCAGCAATCAATACCACATACCACAGTGCCGGGTGTGGTGGCTCACGCCTGTAATCCCAGCACTCGGAGGCAGAGGCAGGAGGATTGCTGAGTTCCCAGCTTGCCTGGACTACATAGTGAGCTCAGAGCCAGCCTGAACTACAAAGTGAGACTCTGTCTCAAAAAAATAAATAAGTTAGGATGACTAGGTTGTGATAGGAATAAATTACAAAAATGAGGTTTGTGCCTAAGATTTGCTATCTACAGGTGTATTTGTTAAGAATAAAATTGCACATAGAAGTGCACCTGTGCTTTAAATTAGTGTAGATAGCTGTGTGAGTGTGCGCTGTGTGTGTGGCAAAACAGACAGAACCTCCCCGGTTAGTTCTTCCCGGGGGAGCTGCTTCCTTGGGCCTCATCTTGGATACTCGCCCTTCTCCAAGACCAATGGACTCGATCTCTTTTTTTAGAATTGAATACTTCTGCTTTATCCCACAGCTACAAAAGGTTTTTTGCAATTCTTCTGAGGTATGGCCTGTTGTTAAATTACCAAGTAATATATATAAATCTCTGGGGCATAAGTGGAAGAGATTATCTCCAATAATCTCAGTAATATTATTCTGCTTAAGACGCTTGAGTCCAGTTGTGAAATGTTGACACAGCTAAATCCAAGCACTAGGGATTCATAAAGCAGAAAAGATCTTGACTTGATGTAGCCATATATTACTAAGAGAATGCTCTGGTTTTTTATGAAGGGAATTTGGCAGTCTTCTTTTCCTGTCATTGTATTTTCATATGAGTTTTCTAAAGTTGAAATTTTTATAGTGTCTTCAATTTGTTTTCCTGCAAAATTTTAGGAGTTGTATGTATGGAGAAAACTGGACTTGATATAAAAAAATTCAGCCAATTCAAAGTAACAATGTTTTACTGTAATTCAAGATTATTACATTATCACTTAATAGTAAAACTGTCTGTTGGCTACATGAATTTGTTTGGTACTTGGTTTGAAACACAGAGAACATTCCAAAACATAGCCAAGTTGGCTTCAGTTCATGCACAACAGATTGCCTGCTGCAAGTATAAATAACCATATTTTTTAATTGAATCACGTTAGTGTTTTTCTTTATATATTTGAGGAAAAATAGAGAAAAAGTTAGATGTCTGTTATTAAGGAACAGTATTTTTCTTACTCTTGGGTTTGTTTTAACATTCTTAAAATATTTCTGACTTTATACTCTCTTAGTAAGTTGCTTTCTGATAAAACATTTCACTGTTTCCAGGGCTCCATGGCTTTGCCAAAATGTAATTACAAGAGTATCTCTACCAGTTCTCTTCGTTGTAAGACAAATTCCACATAATGATAGACCTCCAAAAGGAAATTTGGTTTCTGAGATTTAAAGTGTCAACTGAATTGGAATGTTAACAGCTAGAACTGCTTTTTGTAAAAAAGTATTTTTTACTCAGTGTTTAAATATATTTACAGTAACTGTCTGAAGGTTAAGACTAATTCAGTTCTTTTTAGTATAGGCTGTAAGGCAATAAAAATAAGACTATATTTTAAACAAGAAAATGTTCATGTGCCATAATATTTATAGTAAATTATATAACAATTTTAGATGATGTCGTATGTTACGCTATATAAACTCTTTTCTTAAGCCAGACTACTTGTATATATTATCTTTCAGTGATTGTACACAGTGGTATAGTGTTTCACTTGATATGATCTTAATCACTGTTAGGTTGAACTTGAAAGAAAGTTGGAATCTGCAACTAAGTCTAAACTGCATTATAAGCAGCAGTGGGGACGGGCTTTGAAGGAACTTGCCAGACTTAAACAGGTACGTAATTTATACATTACTCCTTTTATGTCTTTTTCCCTTGTTTCTTTACAAGTTTGAATGTTTGCAACATCTTTTATTCTCAGATGTCAGCATCTGAATCATCAGTGCTATTTTAAAAAAATGTATTTTATCCAAGATGCTTTTCACAATTAAAAACTCCAACTTCTGGATTGTTTTGTTTTTAATTTCCAGATATTCTTCTTTCCAGAAGAAATTGAGGGTAATTAATTTTATTTTCATTTATAAACAACCATTTCTTTCCTCTTTTAATATTAAGTTTTCCATTAGATCTACTCGAGGTGAAAGGAGAAGGTTATAGTTTAAAGGTAACTTACATTGAATATTTCCTTCAAAAATATTTTAAATATTCCCAGGAGTAGTGTAATTCACTCAGGAAAAAGGATAATAAGGAAATTTTTAAGAGTTTAAAATCTTTGATAGTAGTTTCCTGAATTTGACTTTTTTTCTTCCTATTATTAGACAACTAATACTATTAAATATTTTTGACATAATTTTTTCCAGTGACTAAAATCAAAAAAAATGTGAGCAGATTTTTATTTTGAACTAGTTTATATGACCTAAAACTTAATAATAGTATTAATAATAGTTTATTCTAAATTTACTTTTTAATAATATGTCAGTTTATTTTGAATATAGTATCTTTCAGGTTTGTTATTTCCTAATAAAACTCCATAACCATCATACACTGTTATATATTTGTGGTATTATACTTGTGTTTAGAATGTACGAGACCACATGAAAATTAAGTAATGGACATTTTATCCTAATATAGCTTATAGATCAGTTGAGATTGTATTATAAATGGAGATAGGTGGCTAACAAATATAATAATATGCAGATTCAAAATATACAAGTTGCATGTATATTCTTTGCCCCATCGTTCTTGGGACCAGAAGTGTTTTGGTTTCGGGATTTTTCAGATTTGGAAATATTTTCATATACATGAGATATCTTGGGAATAGATTGAAGTGTAAACATACAACTCATTTATGTTTCATATACACATTATATGGACAACTTGAATATAATTATTTACAATATGTTTATTGTGCCATGTCTGACCATAGCTTGTCATGAGGGTCATGTATGAAATTTCTTATTTAAAGCATCAGGTCATGTTTTATGTTTTAGACTTTGGAGCAGTTTAGATTCCCAGGATAGAGATGTTCAGTATATTCTTTTAATGCTGACAGACTGAGGATGGGCATTATGTTTAGTACCAAGGGCCTGTATTCAAGGCAGATGTTCTGGTATACAGATGTAAGTGAGGACTGGGCTTCTTTCTTAAAGAGTTTGGATTTAGTAATAAACAACTATAACTATATAATTTACTACCTCATAATAAAAGCCCCACAAATGGCCATGCACAATCAGGAAGGGAGGGTACATGTGTATAATAGGACTTGGGAAAGGCATCATAGATGAGAATGTCTTTGGGGTGGACCTCTAGAGATGAATAGGTGGCATTTAACCAGAGGTGTGTTGTGACTTGGGAAAGTAATGGGGAAAGAAAATACACAGAGTGATCGTAGCAAAGAAGCGTGAAGTCAGAATCAGCCTGTTCCTGTAAAGCAGTGAAGGGCCCATCACAGATGTCATTTTGGGTTATAGTGGAGATACAAGAATTCAACTAGGAGATTCTTGTCACAGGTGATTCCAAACATTCAACCCCCAGTGTCTACAAAGAGAGTTTCCGCATTGGAAATACAGTTAATACAAAGAAGCTAATTGGACTGTGGGGAGGAGATAAGGCTTGCAGTTGTGGACGTGCTGATTTTAAGAAGGTGCACAAGCAGTAAAAAATATGCATATGCTTCTGAGAGCACGATCAACGCAAAAGAGAGAGAGTCCTTTGCAGAGATAATGCAGTAGCTGAAGTTGTGCTGGAGAGAACATGAAGTTCTTACATTTAAGGAGGAAGGAAGCTAGTGAAGAAAATAGTAACTAGAGAAAAATAATGATGTGATGTGGTGATGAGTGTTGTTGAGGGCTTGGTGGCCTGTGCTGAATAAACCCATCAGATGTTTTCATTTAATCCTAATGTCCTTATATGCAGGTAATATTACCGCTCTTCAGTAAATGAAAAACCTGACTGCAGTAAATTATATCCTACAGATACTGAGTGATGAAGCTAGAACTAAAGTCATTTGACCAGGTCCAGACTCTTTCCCTTTCATAATATGATGGTTTTAGTGCACAGAAGTTACAGAATGAAAGATTTTCCAGTGGAAGAAAATGAGGGATGGAAGACAAGTGTTTCTGACAAGAGTATCCAGCAAAAGTATATCCTACCAAAGAAAATGCCACTGACTTTTAAGCCAGCTCTGATAGTGAGAATAGAAATGACTTTAAGGAGAAAAGGACTTACTACAAAGTCCTGATGCCAAGGTATTTAGGTTACATTTAGTATAATCGGAGGAATCCTTAGGGAAGTAGTGTGATGAGAATAAGCTGGTAAAGTAACAGGATGCAAACTGTGTCAGGAGTAGCATAGGGAGAATCAGCCTGTAGTTAAAAACATGGTCCAAAAAAAAAAAAAAAACCATGGTCCTAGAGTCAGGAGAGCTGGGTTGGATCCTGGCTCTATCTCTTACGGTCACCATGACTTTGGAAGTTGAATTTCTCTGATTAGTCTTCTTATTTGTATGATGAGAATTTTCTCTTCACACATTGTTCTAAAGTAAAATGAGTGGTCTATGAAGTATTTAATACAGTGTTTCATCTACCATAATAGCTGTTTTTAGAAGATGTTAAACTGTTCTATAGTACTCTTGCTCTTAGTCCATGAGGAGGTTATTAGATGGTAGAATAAAACAAATATTAAAGACTGTCACTGAGTAGCTATTTAAGTGGTAGTTTTGACAGCTGTTTTATAGAAATAGTACAGAGAATAAAACAAGGACTAAGTATGCAGAGGTGCAGATGTCAGTAGGTGAACTTCTGAAGTCTGGGTATTAAGCATGGGAATGCGCTGAGTCAGAAGAACATCAGTAGGTCAGTCTTGAGTTCATTTATTCATTCAGTAAGTGCTTATGGAGAGCCCACTGGGGACCTTGCACAGTGGTCGATAATATGCATGCTTGTCTCCCCTGAGCTTCAGGTTTGTTTACCACTCAAAGATAAAAGTGAATGTCACAAAGATAGAGTTTCAAATTAAAATATTAGATTGGAAATCCTTTCAAGTTTTAAAATAGTAGATGGAGAAAGTATGGAAGATAATGTCTGTTACTGAAACTGAGTAATGAATAAGAAACCAATACAGTGATGATTAGTTATAAGATATTAACAAAATTAGTTGAAAAGATAGAAAGGGGCTAGCTGCTGAATAAGTGTTTTGGGAGGGAGAAATGAGTAATAATAATTATTCAAACAGTTCATTATCATTAACATTTCTTTTTACTTTAAATGGGTATATCATGCTAATATGTGTATATTGTCGATTACATTTTTTTAAATTTTTTCACCCATGTGAAACTATATGTGGAGTTTGAAAAGGGTGTTGGTTGGTGTTACCTTGGGATAAGAAGAGGTCTATTTAAAAAGAAGACTCAGGGGCCGGAGGGTTAGCTCAGTGATTCTGGCGCCTGCCTTGCAAGCTCAAGGTCCTGAGTTCGATCCCCGGTAACCAAATACAATGCTGGGCGTGGAGACTCATGCCCACCAACAATCAATACCGCATACCACAGTGCCGGGCGTGTTGGCTCACGCCTGTAATCCCAACACTCAGGAGGCAGAGACAGGAGGATTGCTGAGGTCAAAGCTTACCTGGGCTACATAGTGAGCTCAGTGCCAGCCTGAACTACAAAGCAAGACCCTGTCTCAAAAAAAAAAAAAAAAGAATCAGTATGGCAGGCTGTTATCCACAGACTTCCTAGCAAGCATACTCATACATTTTCCTATGGGGTCTTCCTTTTACTATGTATTTTTTCCTCCTACATATTTTTTACCCTCTAGCCCTAAAGCCATTGATAAAATAATTTTAGTTATGTGTTCTGAGTAAGAGATGTCACAAAAGTTCAGATGCCCTCTTTCTCTGGAGTTACATTTACTAAGGAAATAAAACTGTTACAGTAGTGCTTCTCCAAAACTTACTGCTCCGAAAAAGAAAATGAAAGTAAGAGTTTCAGCCTTTGAAGGCATTGTTATTCATTACTTCTCATATTTCTTATCCCAAACTTTCAGTTTTAGGAAACACTGTAAACAAATTTCATCCTCACTAGTAATCAATGATACTCCGCAGACCGCATTGAGATATAACAAATTAAGAAGAAAAGTAATAAATTTTAAGATTGCCATTTGAATTTTACTTTGCCACTGTTTTCGGGAGATTAAAATTAGAACTAGATCAAATTGGCACATCTCTTATGTGTGGTAATTACTTAAAAAACTTTGCCTACAACTTTTTATTAAAAACACATTGTGTTTGAATACGAAATTGGAATCGCCTATCTGGTTTTGTTCAGAGGACTGTTTGTGCAGCTTCTTGTTTAAATTGGATTAGGACCATGTTAATTTTATATTGCCTCTGGTGAATAGCCACGGGGCTATAATCTCTGCCAGTAATTTATCACATCAGAACCTCTGGAGGGCCATCCAAAACATTCGTGTAGTACGGATTAGATGGTGAAAGCCGTATCTGAGATTGTTAATAAATGTTAATGACAAAACCCAGCTGGTAAAGCTTGGAAATGAGATCTCATGCTTGATGCCCATTGCCAAAAGAGTGTCTGAACAGATTTCCATTACTCACAGGTGACCTAGCATAGTCAATTTGTGAATTAAAATATCATAACCTAATTATTTAGGAAAAAAACCTTCTGATTCAGAATCATAAAAGTTGTAAGCCTTGTAAAGCTTTTCTTTTGTAGCTGGGACAGCAACAGCTGTAAAGTATCAATAAGGGCAACATAAAAGGAGTCCTGATTTGGAAAGCAGGGAAGTGATACCCTTACTTTCTCAGTGTGGTATCTGGGGACAGAGTTAGAAGTTCTATTGCTTAGACATTTAGGGGACAGTTTAGTTTACTGTTTTCTTTGTGAAAAGGCACTATAGAAATATTTAAAACTAAAATAAGCCCTTAAATTGATCTGCAGATACTTGAGGTAAGAGTATCTGCATTAGTCCTCATGACCAAAATAGCATACTGATATATTCACCTAAAAACACTTAGAGTACAGTTCTGTAAGCAGAGAAAGCCTCCATTTTAAGTAACTGAATCATTGTTCTAAAATATGTATTTGTTGTAGAAATTGTAACATTTTTATGTCAGATATAAAACTAGGTATGTTTGTTCCCAAGACAGAAAGCAGAACTGAGACTGGACAGGACGCGGGTCCTTGACCATATTTGTGCACAGTAGATCTGTTTAAAACTAAGCTCATGTATTTAGTTAAAACAACACAGACTTCATCAGCTGACATCAGCACTATCTTGTCCAGCCTCCTGCTTATCCACTCAGAGTAATTAATTTGATTAATTTATAAGTAATTTAGCCAAGGATGGGATGTAAATCTTTGTTTAAGAAAACAGTTGGAGGTCCAAGTCTCAGTTAAAAACTGTGTCTTGAAACCATCCAGGCCCTCCTACTGGCTTGTCAGCTCTGGGTTATTTTCAGAAAACTTTACTTGAGTTCCCTAGTTTAGCTGTAAGTTTTTTCCCACAGGCTTACATGGTATGTGTGAGTGGGAGAGTAAGTAGTGGCCACTTTTTTAGCCTCTGTTTAGTCTAGTGTGTGTATGTTTACATCTCTTCTCTGGATTTATAG
This sequence comes from Thryonomys swinderianus, assembly GCA_004025085.1. Lineage (NCBI taxonomy): Eukaryota > Metazoa > Chordata > Mammalia > Rodentia > Thryonomyidae > Thryonomys > Thryonomys swinderianus. The sequence goes on along the minus strand of PVIC010037849.1, from coordinate 9,404 downwards.
ACCGTCATGGCAAAATAAAGATTATACTCACTTGATTGAAGAGCCGGTAACCAAGAGCACCTGGCCATGGACAGGGTTCCTTTTGCTGACCTCTTCTTTGGGTGGGTGGGGTCTGATTATTGTGTGTAACCCTGCATACTTAATTATAACTTTTAAGATAGAGGATTTTCTGATACATGCAGAAGAAGAGTGTCTCAGGTTTTACTAAAGTTTTACAAAGCAACCTTAAGTAAAGTTTTTTTTTCCTGCTTACAATCATACTTTTACTCTGTTAAGAAAGAGCAAATACTATATAACAGAAAATAAAAGTCACCAATACTTTTATCCTTCTCGGCCAATAATAATAATTTGGTACATTTTTATCCAGATATTTTTCCTTTTTTAAAAATACTTCCTAAGTGAAATGCGACCCAAAAACTAGATTCTTATGCCCTCCTTTATAACCTTCTACTTTAAGAAACAGTTTTGGAAGCTTTTCATGTGACTGTCAACTCTATTATCTCCCATTCCAGAGGTAACCACTGTCTTGAATTGAGTATTTATTGGTAATTTGCATTTTAAGATATCAAAAATATTAATTAAGCAACATTATTATATATAGAATTATCTTCTATGTATATACCACAATTTATACATCTGTAGTAGATATTATTTTCATATTTTCTTATAGTGAAACAATACAAAATATTTCTTATACATGTAAGAGTTTCTCAACTGTGTGCGTCTAAAAGTGGAATTTCTCTCCATTCGAACCAGCTATTCTCTTTCTAGGTATCCCCCAAAAGAGTTAAAGATACATTACAGTGACACATGTATACCCATGTTTATGGCAATATAATCATTATTACTAAATCTTGGAAGCAGTCATATATTCACGAACAGATGACTGTGTGGTATTTATGCACCTTAGAGTGTCTCTCTGCCATAAAGAAGGATAAAAACAGTTGCACTGTGAGACCATGATGCTGAGTGAAATAAGTCAGATTCACGAGCTTAGATATCATAGGTTTCCCTCTTATGATATAACCAAAATGTAAATATATAGCAAAATAAAAGGTATATGTGCATAGATTTTTGTGTGACCCTGGAGAAAATGAAAGCCATGTTAACTGAGATGGGTTGGAATTAATAATCAGGAATGCCTATTACATTTTTACCTTTGTAAAATTAACCATTTCTTATTTGTTGTTCTTAGCATTGTTGCTGTGGCCATTCATTGGGTTGACAGCAGTCATTTTCTTCCCTTCAATTCTGTGATCCTGTGATATTTAACTGACCTCTGTCATTCACTGGACTGTGAACAATTGTGATAGCACAAAGAAACAAAAACTTGGGCTTCTCTAGAGTAGATGTGATTTATAGGGTTGGCAGTACATGGCTATATCATGGATATTGTCAAATAGAATTATAATCATAAGTCAAAGTTATATGAAATATATATAGATATATATATTCCTGATATGAGGTATCTGGCTTCTTTCTTTCAAGAGAGAACAAGAAAGTCAAATGGCTCGTCTTAAAAAGCAGCAAGAAGAATTGGAACAGATGAGGCTACGTTACCTGGCTGCTGAGGAAAAAGATACAGTCAAAACTGAGCAACAAGAATTGTTAGATATAAGAAATGAATTGAACAGGTATAATAATTAAAAAATCTTTCCTTTTTTTCTACAAAACAAAAGCTCTAATAGGAGAGCCTTTTGTTTTGGTCACCTTCTCCAGCAGCGGTCTGACTTTCGAACACTCAGGCATGAAGTGAGTCGTATGGAAAGTATTGTAAGACATTAGGAAGGTTCATTTGATACAGTCTACAAAATGGATAGCCACAAGTGTCATCTTAAGCCACCAAAATAGTCCTAAGCCCATAGCACTTTTTGGTTTCAGTGTCATTGACAAGGGCAAAGTTTTGGCAGGCAGAAGTCATGGTAAAACTCAACAGTCTGTAACATCTTCCAGGCTTATAGCATTGTAGCTAAATACACACTGGTTAAATATAAGAGAACAAAACTATTACACACCGTGCCCTATAAGCTTGACACTAAAAATTGACTTTAATATTGATGTTTATCTTCTATCTTCTAAATACAGTTTTAGTCCTGAATTTCATGTAGTGATTGCATTTTCCTTATGTATAAAATTTTGTCTTTATTATGAAAAATTAGATTATAAACAGATTATTTTCATATTAAAAGTTAACAGTGATTAATAGCCAAGACTAGATTTTTAAGAAACATATATAATTGGTTATATTCTATATATGAACACAGAAACCAAAATGAGAACCAGTATTATTTACAGCTATTCAAAAAAGGGCTTATTTATAAATCTAATAACACATGTATAAGATCTGTGTGCTGAAAACAAATATGCTTATAAAATAGAAGGACATCTAAAATGTCAGATTTCTGGGATTGAAAAACAACTTTCATAAATAGAGTGACCATGGGATACTTCCCTCCACTCTGTGTGTGTGTGAACTGGGTTGTGTGCGGTCCAAGTTCATGTGGAAGCTGTACCTCTGTGAAGTGACAGTGTTTGAAGAGGCGGCCCAGAGGTGGAGCCCTCACGGCAGGATTGATGTACTTGCAGGAAGGAGCAGCGGAAGGTGCATCCCCTTCTGTATGAGGCAGGGCTAGAAGTAGCTCTATAGAAAGCAACTGTGCTTACACCTTGGTCTTGGACTTTTAAACTACAGAAAAATGAGAAAGTAAATTTCTGGGTTTTAAGCTGCCTAGTCTGTGGTATTGTTTGGCAGTCTAAATCAATGGTGTGCTGTCGTCTAACAAAAACATGCCAATTCCTTGATAAAGCTAAAGCAAAAAAAATTCCCATTAAAGGCTCTATGATACACACATACTTCATCCTTGGGGAATATATTCCAAGACCCTCCCTCCCATAGATGCCTGAAACAGCAGATGCTACTAACTCCCACATACAGTGTTAGACCTGTGATGCAGTTTAACATATAAATTAGGCAGAGGAAGAGATTCATAGTAACTAATAAAGTAGCAGTTATAATAGTGTACTTAATAGAAGTTATATGGATATTATTTCTCTTGCAAAATAGCTTATTGTACTGTATTCTCCATTCTTGCAATACAGTGAGATGACACAGTGCCTGCTTGTAAAGATAAAGTAGGTTATGTCAGAGTTAGCCATTGGTGTAAGGGTCACTTGAACATAGACTCTGAAGGCTGAAGAGTAAGTACCAGGAGACTGAGACTAGCTGGCTATTCCAGCTGGACAAACCGATGATTCATGTCCCAGGCAAGATGGTCCAGGTAGCCTGGTGCCACTCTGATTAGCATGCAGTTCAAAACTTAAGGTGACTTAATTGTAGAATCTTCATTTAATATTTCTGGACTGTAACTGACCATCTGGGACTAGGTAAGGAGGAACCTGCACACCATAAATCTGTGCGTGCTGCTGCTCAGTGATTTCCAACACAGAGCACATTGAAAGTTGTAAGATGAAAATGATACTACAGAGAAGCCCAGCATAACACAGTAGTTAAAAATACAACCTCTAGAATCAGGTTAAACTCTGGCTCCATGATGTATTGCTGCATGACCCTGAAAAAAGGTACTTAAGTCTTTTCACTTTCCTTATCTCTAGTGCAGATATCTTCCTCAAAGAATTGCTTTAAGGACTAAAAAAGTAAGATAGGCACATACGGTACTTAGAACTGACACACAGTAAGTTAATAAATGAGCTGTTGTCTTAGGTGTTATTGTAACTAAATTTAAAATATTTTGTCCCTTAATGAAAACTCCATTTCATTTGTACTAATCTGAAATTTACACACAGAAATAAATGTTAGAGTATTAATGCTATCTATAGAAACAGAAGAGCCAACTTGAAATAACTACATTCATGGCAAAGAAAGTAAGTATAGTGGTCTTTGGGATAGAATTTTCCGACAAATATTTATTCTGCATGTATCATGTTGCAGACTTGGATAATGTTATACATTAATAAACAGGAAGTAGTTCTTGCCGTCCATATTTTTCTGTCATATATAGCGTTAAAATCAAAAAGTGCTGTATTTCAGTGGCCTATGGGAAGAGAGCATTTTAAACTATCAAATTTATAGATTCATCGATGTCTTTATAAGTTAATATTTGGAGAACTGAAACTAACAATATAAATAACAATCCTCTGTGTAAGATAAATTACATAAATAATAGGTAAGACATAATAGAACAGTTTATATGAAGAAACCTAGGATTTCAGTGGTCACTAATAACACTGCGTGTTGACTCGCAAAGAATCAGTACAGTTCAGGACAGTGAGAGAAATAGTGTTCATTAGTCAGTGCTGCCAAAATCATCTCGAAGTATTCTTACTAGTGTGTAACATTCTTTAGGTGCCTTCGGCTTCCTTGAGATCTTCCAGTACAGTGTCACCAGGCCAGGAAGAGGCTGTCATGTCATCCAGTTGGCTAGTGAGGGATACTGAATCCGAAGAAGAGAACTCTTGGAGAAAAGAGTAGATGGCTGTTGGCAAATATCTAGAGGGCACCATATTAAAATAAAATAAAATTAGCAGGCTTCCCTTTTCAGGCAGGCAGGAAAAAAACAAAGAGAGTAATTTAACATGAGAAGAAACTTTCTAACCCAACAGTTCTACAAAACAAAAGGTTCCTAGGGGCAGGAAGTGTGAATGGAATCCAGACGTGACATTTGTCATGAATGTTATCACAATTTCCCTTGATAATATTAAGGAATTTTTCAGCTCTAGGTTCGAGATTCCTATTGAATCATGACTAATGATTTGCATTTTATCAAATAACTGGTGAGGGACAGTCTGTCAGTTTTGGGAAAATGGCATTTGTCTTTCATGAACAAAAATGATACAGCAAGGGAAGTGGTTAAAGTTTCTAATCTATTAAGGTATTGTATGGCATGCTCACAGGGCCTCTTCTTCCGGAGTGACTAAGAATTAGGGGGGAGGAAGGAACTCTTCAGAAGTCTTCGTTTGGGCTGGAGCTTCTGTCACAGTAGCTGAGCATTCGCCTGGTATATGCCAGGCTTTTACTTTGGTCGCCACCGCCACCACAAAGAGAGAAAGAAAGAAGTGAAATCTGCCCTTAACACCTCTTCATGCTTGCTCAAATTCAGAAGGAAAATTTGGGAGGTACCTCCCGTGTCTCCGAATACAGTGTCCCTCACTATTTAGGGGTTTTTTTGTTGGATTTTTTGTTTTGTTTTTTTCCTGAGAACAGAGATTGGTGTCTTTCTTGGACTGCATTCTTGAGTTCGCTTTACTTTTAGGAGAAATTCTAGCGTTTTGTGTTTCAGAGTTACTGCCAACAGCCCTCAAGCCTGCATTCTCAGGCTTCCTCACTGCGCCCGCCACGCCCCATGCAAACCCCAGAGTGGGCATTGGGCTCGCTTCTCCTCGGCTCACTCCTCAGGGCTCCTCAAAGCAGAGGTTTAGGCCCAACTGCTTTATCTTCCCGAGACAGAGTTTAGGAGTAAGTGCAAATTAAAGCTTTCTGTAGCCAGTTATTAGATAAGTATATAGTTGTGCTCGCTTCGGCAGCACATACAGATAAGTATATAGTTAATCTTAGTTGTACTTTCTAAATTAAAATCCATTCCACATTCCAAAGTCCATGTTACTACACCTCCATTTTCAAGCAGTATGGTCTACAGTAACCAGCTGGAACTGGCCGTGTCCCAGAGCAGCAGCTCATCTCCCACCTTTCTGCAGATGAGGTCATGAGTAACATGACTGGGGTGTGCGCCTCTGTGATGCGTGTGTGCCCGCTGCACCGCGCCCTTGGACCGTTTCACTCTCCACCAGTGCTGGAGGTGTGAGGTCCCACAGCAGTGGATGCTTCCTTTTGATTCGCCGTGGTATCTCCAGATACTGCTACTGTTCAACTTCATGCTCAAATCACAAAGGTTTCATTGTGGCTTAAAGGATGTAATAGAAGTTGAGTAAGTGATGATATGACAGGAGGCCATTTACAAGAATGATAGTATGGAGGAGAATAAAAATAAGTAGAAACAGTAGTACATACATTGCATATATATTAATTTTTTAGAAAAATACGCATGCAAAGTACGTTTTTAATTTTAAAAATACAGAAAAATGGCACTCACTTTGTTTATCCCTGGATGGTAAGATTGCAGATAATTTTTATTTTCCTTGTACAACCCAAAAATTTCTGTAGTTTTGTAATACTTCATAATTAAACAATTACATGTTTTTAAATTGTCCTTTTAAATATTTTGACTCCTGACTAGCCAATAGTTTTTGTGTCCTTCTGAAAATATTACTAAAACTTACTTTAACACTGAATCGTTTTGTTTTAAAGTAGTGCTCTTGGAAGAAACAGAACAGTGTTTGTTGTGTGCTCTAGTGCTATTCTTAACTTACCAGGTTACGGCAACAGGAACAAATGCAGCAGCCGCAGCATTCCGGAGACATCGCGGGTGGGAGGATGGATGGCCCGCGCGGCTCCGCCCTGCAGGAGGGCTTGGATGATTACCTGACTCGCCTGATAGAGGAAAGGGATACTTTGATGAGGACGGGTGTGTATAATCATGAAGATCGAATAATAAGTGAACTCGACCGACAGATCAGAGAGGTTTTGGCTAAAAACAATGCCAGTAGTTCATAACATTTGGAAAATCTCTACAGAGACTTCAGTGTAAACTTTAATTTTATAATAAAACTCAGAAATGAAGAAAATGGGTCTTTTTAAATGCTATTTTCCATTTTATAAGCATAATTTTGTATGTTACTGTATAGTATTTATTTGATTTTATTCACGTTATGCTACCTCTCCTACGCTGATTTTATTCATAATTACATTGTATATACTCATTTTAAAATTTCAGTGTTTCAGTTTGTAATATGATGGCTGACTTTCAGAACAGCTTTTCAGTATGTTTGGCCTAGGAGAAATGATTGCAGTAATTTCCAGTTAGAGAATTTTTCATATTGAGCCAAGAGTATATGTTGCACTTTAATTATATAGTGTCTTGTGCCTTTTGAGTGTAAATGTCTTAAAAGTTGACACCAATTTTACATGTAGCAGGTTTACTTAACTCATGTGAGATGACTTTTCCCCCTTAATTTGTAATGACTTGCAAATGACAATTTGAAAATAGCAGTATCAATGCAGAGAAGTCCTGTGACACAGTAGGTAACAAATCAATCATTTATTTAAAGCTAATACATATAAAACTTGTTTTAAGAACTATTGAATTTGCAATTTTTAATAGCCTTGATTTCTAAAAGCATGAACTATTTAATACTATTGTTTTCCATCAGCCTCCTGTCTTTTGTTAAAATTAGCGATTTCCTTTTACTTTCCATAGAAAAATGAGCTGTTAAGCCCTTTTATAATACTACATGGAAGCCAACACAAAGGATTTAGCTGGGAAAGAAAAAAAAATGAAACAGCTATTTTTTACTCCAGTTTTAATCAGCCTTTTTCAAAAGTGCATGAGATTAAGTCCTTGGTTTTATTCAGTGTTGTGTCCATACAGACTTGAGTTCTTTATATCCTCTTCCTCAGAGCTACATTTGTCCTAAAATAACACTTGCCACGTACATCCCCCCCCTTTACATAGTACTAAAAATGTTTATTAGTAAATTCACAAATTGGCTTGAGTTTTAAAATTATACAGTTTAAAAATCTGATGCCCCAAATGTAAGTATATACTTTAACAAGTATATACTAATTATCAATAACTTATAAAGCAGGATAGGTTACTTAGTAACATTTAATGAATGTTCTGTTATTTTCAACAAAGTACATCTTGTTTGGGAAATTAAAGTCCCTATTTACGTTATATATTTTCCCTTTATCAACAGAGTATTAATCCTCTAAAAAAAAAGCCCACCAGTGAATAACAGAGAAAATAATTACTGGAAGATAATAAATCAGTTAATCATAGCAGGAATGTGAAATATTTATTAATTATGTTATTTTCTCTCATTGATTTTTATACCACACGAATGAAACAAAAGCTCTCTCTCTGATTTAGAAGGTCTCTACTGTGACCACCTTTACATGCATTGTGTGAGGCCCGTAAGTTTTCAGACACTAGAGGGGGCCTGAGATTTAAAGAAATAAGAACTTTTCAAAAATGTTTGTGTGGTTTATTTTATCTTCTGTAAATCAGTCTTTTGACTATTGCAATTTAACAAATAAAATAATTGCATGCATCTTTGCGTTCTTGACTAGTCTGTTATTTCTGTTTCAAGTCTCTGTATTTATTTTTTGTCAATTTTGAGCAGTCTTTTCTAGTCCCTCGGCTGTTCCACATGTAAGAGGCCCTCCGTTCGGAAGCCAGTGGCTTTATGAATGGCTAACGCCTGGGCATTAACGAGTGTGACCACAGTGGCTGAGTGGGTAGAAATTTCCTGACTACCACATGTAAGAGGAAACCTCTCCTTGTATATTTTTAGATGAAATATAGTTTCCCTTTAAAATTTCAGTGGTTGTGTTCCAGGGAGAAAGTCTGTAGTCTCCATGTCTAAGTCGGCATGTATTGCTCAGAAGCGGTGTGCCATGTCTACAGGAATACCTGGGGCCGGGTGTGCAGAAACTTGGGGAGCTCCTTACAGGAACGTCCTGGTCATTCTGTGTGGCTGTGCGTTACCGTGTGCAGAGGGGGAAGTTTGGGAGTAATCGAAGGACATGCCGAGGCTCTGCCCAGATGGGGGACAGTCTCCGAACACCTCATTTTTCTCTTTGCTGCCCTGTCTAGGTATTTGTCAACCCAGATCTCAGCTCACAGAGGGCTCTAGGGACAGTGCTTGTCCGCAGCCAGCTCGGCATGGCCTGACCTAGTCCTGAGCATCTGTAGGAAGGTCACTGCTGACTACATACGGGGCATGATCTTTGTGTCTAGTTTTACTGACTACCAAGAATTTTCAAATTGCTTTGATTTAGACATCCTTCAGAAATTACCATTTTAAAGTATAAAATTCCATGGTTTTTTCTACATTCACCAGCTTGTATGTGTATTATTACTATGTAGAATATTTTCAGCACTCCAAAAAGAAGCCCTTGTACTCATTAGCAGTCACCCCCATTTTCTTCCTATTCTTCGATTGCCGAGAGTTCAAGCCCAGCCTAGGCTAGAAAAACTTAAAAAAAAAAAAGACTTTTTATCTGATTCTGTTACATTTTTGAGCAAGCATGCCATTGTTATCAAAACTGCGTATTTTCCATGTTTTGTAGAGTTTGGGGTGACGGCAGGTAGTGAGGGCAGAGCCCAGGCCCCTTACCTGCTGTGATGTGCCTTTGTACAAGTGTACACTGGGGCCCAGAGATGTAGCTCAGAGGCACTGCACCTACCTGCCTTGCAAGCGCAAGGTTCCGAGTTCGGTTACTGGTACCGTAAAAAAAAAAAAAAAAAAAAAAAAAAAAAAAAAAAAAT
>PVIC010037848.1:0-17892 GCA_004025085.1 Thryonomys swinderianus | reverse complement strand
ATATACCCAAAAGAATTTAAAAACTCACATTGGAAAGACAGAAGTACACCCTTGTTCATAGCAGCTCAGTTCGTGATAGCTCAATCTTGGAAACAACCCAAATGTCCATCAACTGGAGAGTGGATAAAGAAGATGTGTTTTTTTTACAAAATGGAGTATTACTCTGCCATAAAGAATGACAAGATCGATCCATTTAGGTGCACATGGAGACATCTGGAGGATATACTAATAAGTGAAATCAATAGATCACAGATAGACAATTTCCGGATCTTCTCTTTGGCATGAACACCTGTAGATGCAAATGAGCTCTAGAAAGTAGGACAGCTTTTATAGAGTGGAATATTTCTATAGGAAACTTGGTGTGGGAATATGATGAGGGGAAGGAATAAATATACAGAAAGAAAATAAAAGAGCATGTATAAGGGGGGAGGAGGGGGGAGTGGGTAGGGATATGGGTAAAAATGAGAATTAACTTGTGGCATATACTGGTACAAATTTCCCAATGTTATATGTGGTTTTGAGATGTATATAAATTGTACCAGTAAAGAATTCAATTAAAAAAAAAAGACAGGGTCTTGCCATGTAATTAATGTTGGATTTGAACTCACTAGGTAGCCCAGAGGAGCTTTGAACTCTTAGCAGTCCTCCTGCCTCTACCTCCCAAGTGCTGGGAGTATAGGTGTGTACCACCATGCCCAGCTCTCCTGATTTTTAAATGTTAAAAAATAATTAAAAATCTTAGTAACCCATGCACATCACCTCATGATATATTCATGGACTGGATTTGATGCAAAGGTTTCAAATTTGTACACAGTTGTATTACTGTGGAGTGTTTGTCTCCTTAGCTATATTTATGTAGAGATTTTGTTTTGCTATTTGCTATTGCTCCCAGATATATGTATAATCCCAGACATATATAATGTTCCTCAGATGCACATGTGAGACTGAACTGCTTATTAGCTCACCCTCCAAATTCCAGTTTACCTGCAGTTGTTTGCTTCTCCTATGAGAATACTGCCTTCCATCCCATTAGAGAAACTAACATCAGCCAGTTGCCATTGACCCTCTGTTCTGTCTGGTCCTCCTTGCTGCTAATTCATACATATATCACATGTACTTTTTTCTTCCCTTTTCCTTGCTTATGGCTCCTGGAATACCATTACCTGTTTTCACGCTTTTCACTTCCTCCTCTTCTGGGTCTGTCTTGCCTGTCAAACTGTAGGCTGCAACAGGCTAAGAACTACATTTTAGTCATTTCTGCATTCCATGCCGATGGTCTATTATCTACTCCACAACTTAGGAGTAGGGGGTAAGATGTAGTCTGTGTATGTACTTCTCACGACTGCGGGACTAAGGTAATGTCTGTTAGTAATAATAGGGCATTTTCTAAAAGCTATATTTATGCAGAGATTTTGTTTTGCTATTGCTTTAAATTTGGTCAATTAAGAGTGTTTGAGCCAAAGGTGTTTAATTACATTGACAATCATCATTCCTGAGAAATGTAAACTGTTCAGAATTTCACCCTTCATATGACCACATTTTTCACAAAGGCATTTTAAGGTATTTGTGCCATAATTTGAAAATAGTATGCAGCATGTTTCTAGAAAAAACCTTTCAGTGAAATTAATGAGTTAGTACTTGTAAGACTCTTTCTTAGCTTTTGTCACCTTCTAAAAGCCTCATGCCTTTCTTTAATATGAATTTACATTTCAGAATCAAATATTGTGACTTTCCACATTTTCTTTATACATTTATCCTGACACTTAGGTTGTTTCCATATCTTGACTGTTACGAGTAATGTCACAGTGGACGGAGGCATGCAGGTAGCTTCCTGACATGCTGATTTAATTTCTTTTGCATATGTAGCTTGCAGTGGGATTGCAGAATGATGGTAGTTCTATTTTAAATGACTTTGGGACAGCTGAGTATCTGCATGGACAGAAATCAAATTAGACCCTGTCTAATTTGAAGTCAACTCTGAAGGAATTGAAATCTGAAATATGAGACTGGAAGTTGCAACTTCTAGAAGAAAATAACTGGAAAGCTCTATAATACTATTGGCATTGATTTTGTTTTATTATGAACTCAAAAGTAGAATAGACAGAGGAGATTGCAACAAACTAAAAAGCGTCTGCATAGGCCAGGAAACAGTCAACAGAATATAGAGACAACCTACAGAATGGTAGAAAATATTTATAAATCATACATCTGATAATAGGTTACTATCCAAGATATACAGTATAGGGAACTCAGTTATACCAACAGTAATAAAACAGCCTGATTTTATAATGGGCAAAGGATCTAATTAGCCATTTCTCAAAAGTAGATGTATAGACAGCCAGAAAGTATGTGAAAATATGCATTATAATCACGAGAGAAATGCAAATTGAAGCCACATTTAATTATTACCTCCTGTCAGAATGAACATTATCAAAAGCATTATATATATGTGTGTGTGTATTAAACAGTTGATCAGATTAAAAATTAATATAGCTATTATGGTAAATGCTATGGAGGTTTCTCAAGGTCTTAAGCAATTCTTAGCATTAAAAAAATGCACTTATTCCTTGTTCAGACTCCTTCTTTACCTGCTCCCTTTCCCTCCTTCCTCTCTTCCTCTCCTTGTCTGCCCCTTTTCCCCTTCGTCCCTTCCTCCCCTGTCCTTCCCTCCCTCCCTTCCTCCCTCTCTCCCTTCCTTCCATCCTTTCCCTCCCTCCTTTCTTCCCTCCTTCCCTCTTCCATTTTCCTCCCTCCCCTTCTTTCTCTAGCTTCTACCTTTAACAAAATATTCCTCAAGAGTTATTTATGTTTCTTGTTCCTGCTTTTCTGTAACTATCTCATAGTTTGGTGCTTTCTCTCTTGCTAACATTTCATATCTTATTCTCCTTTCTCTCGTAGTAAGAACTTGGAAATGAACATCCTTAATATCTTATGTGTTCAGTCCTCTCCTGTGTAAGAAATGGTTGCAGGACAGCTGCACCAGTAAATCTGCCAAAAGAAACCTACTTCATAAGGTTCAAGAATAAGTATTTTTCCCCTTAAGGAATGAAAGCAGCCACGCCCCTTTTAGCAGCTGTCTTCATGTGCTGCCTCCCACATCCTAGCAAATGAGAAGAAAACTGTCTGCAAGCAGCGTATCAGGTACATAGAAAATCCTATGGAATTCACAAAAAAATGATAGTCTTTTAGAATTAATAAATGAATTTAGCCAAATCTAATATGTATCTTCCATCAAAGTAAATTCTAATTTGTGTACTAGCATTTAACCAGTATTCTAAAATACCATCAAAGCCATGATACACCTAAGGTAAAATAAATTTAACAAAACATATGCATGACTGTGCATACTCAAATTTATAAAACACTGCTAAATGAAGTTGAAGAAACCCTAAATATAGTGAAAGAAATAATTTTCCATGGATTAGAATACACAGTATTGATGGACACCGTTCCCCCCCCCAAATAATCCATATATTCATTCCAACCTTTGTTAAATGCCTGGCAAGTTATCATAGAGATATTTAGATCGCTTCTCGGCCTTTTGGCTAAGATCAAGCAAAGAGATATTTAGAAGGAGCTTCTAAAATTTGTATGGAAATATAGAGGACTTAAAATAGCCAAAACACTTAATTGTAGATAGCTGACTTCGTTTCAAGACCCAGTTAAAGCTACAGTAATCCAAGTGGTGTGGCACTGATATTATGCATCACTGGAAGAGAATAAGAAGTGAGGCATAGAGCTACACATCCGTGTTCAGCACATCTTCCTCTGGTTCACAGGAATGGTAATTGATGTGGAAAGATCATTTAAAATAAAAGATCTTGAGACAGCTGCTTCCCCATGCTGGAAAACAGTGGATCTCAGCCCTTCCTCATACCATGCACAACAATTACCATGTAAACAAAAATTATCAAACTTTAAAAAAGAAAAGCAAAAGGGAAAACTTCAGATCTCTAAATAGATCTCTAAATAGAATACACACAATTTCTAAAAAAAGATGAACTTTAAAAACTTGCAGTTTTTGAACAGGACACCAGGACCGAAACAGTAGTGTGGTGGTGCATGGTGCAGCTCTGGCTGCTTAGGACACCGAGGCCAGCTCACCTGAGCCCAGGTGTTCCAGGCTGGCCTAGGCGATACAGGAAAACAGGAAAGAAAATATGTAAAACGTAAGTGGACGTTATAAGCACATTCAAAGATGTTCACTATCATGAGTCATCGGGGACATGCAAGTTAACATCACAGTGTGATACTTCTGCATCTCCATTATGTACATAGGCTAGAAATGCCTGTTAGGACGAGTTTCTGATGGGGATGTAAAATGATGCAAACACTGTGGAAATCAGTTTTTTTCTTATAAACATACTTTTACCATAAAAGGTAACAACTCTTCTATGTGACTTATTTGCCCAAATGAAATGAACACCTATTAAAAGGCATTCTTACAGAAGTCTCGTTTATTTCATATGTATGGATATATATGATCCTATATACACATGCTTTGTAGGAGTGCATTTTTTTTCCATTCACATACACATACTTGTATGCACGTGAATCTATAATGCATATAATGGGCATCTTCACAAAGATAGTATCTTTCTGTGCTCATTAACCCCTTGCATTTGTGCACTTGACACTACATCCTTGAAACAATCTCATAGCAATTTACAGAGGTAGATTTCATTTTCTTTTTCACACCTATATAATACCTTACTAATTGGGCCAGATTTTTTTTCAGCCAGTCTCTTATCTTGTGAGCTTTTTGGTGGTTTCTAGTACTTTGGTATATCCCTTGTTTAGTATCTGGACCTTTACTAAATTGGTTTTAATTATCTCTACCTGTTCATTTGAAATAACATTTAAAATTATATTGCATTTTTTCTTATATAGTTGGGTCTATTTCTGAGTTGTGAGTGTGTGTGTGTGTGTGTGTGAGAGAGAGAGAGAGAGAGAGAGAGAGAGAGAGAGAGAGAGAGAGAGAGAGGAGAGATAGTTTATATGCCAGTATATCACTTGTTTAGTTAGAGGCTTTGTGTAGTACATTTTAATAATCTAAGTACAGCTAGTCCCTCTCTGTTGTTGCTTTCTTTCACTGTTGTTGCATGTTTGTTTTTTTTTCTGGCACATGACCAATGACCAATAAATGTTTGGGTTCTCACTGTAAAGTATTAAGACTATTTTCTTCTGTGGCTTATAAATTGATTGAGAAGGCACTTGAAATATGCTCACAGTGATGACAGCATTACAGACATAAGACTATAACCATTTAGACAGACTGCTTTAAATAACAGTGGTTTGGTTTTGTTTATGTTTTAAATACTGACATAAAGATATGTTAGGGAAATTCATTTATTTAAAGTAAAATCTTAAGGAGAAAAGAGAAACTTCTATTACAGAACAGCTGGGGGTTCCACTATTGCAAAAGAAAAGTGAAAAAAAGCTGGGAATTGTTTATGTGTATATATCATCTATAACTGTATGTGTATATCTCATCTATAAGTGCGTGTACGTGTGCATATTAGACATTCACACACTTGAAGCACAACTACATGACTCCCTCCCATAAACAAGGTAGTTTGAGGTTATGACAGTGTTTTTAAAAAATTTGGAGGTCTTAATACTTTGGTATTTTTGGCTTGTGGATAGTGTGTTCTCCCAAAACAAAGATCAGTTTCCTGAGTTACTTCCTGAGGAGGACGAAGTTTCATTTCTTACAGCAATGATTCCCAAAGTGTGGTCCCTACAGATGCTGATGGTCTCTTAGGATTTTCTGGGTGGTCTGCCAGCTGGTTTCTTAAAATTCTAGGGTTTACACTATGACACTGCCTGTAGTCTGTTTTATGGTATGGATTAATAATTTACTTCTGACATTGTAAAGTATTTTCTCAGATGCCATTCTTCCCATGAGTAAAGATGAGGTTTCTTTTCAGTGGCATGGTGGATATAGGTAGAGTTGTGGTCCACATAGTCATTTTTCCTCTTAAATAATCTACAATGTGAAGTTGAGAACTGTTGCCTTAGGAATAATATATATGACTTTAAAGCTTTTAGAAGTTCATAATGGCATTTCAAAATACTACAATAATATTTTAAAAAATTGAAACCCTAGCTTTCATGCTTTAAAGTGACTATTGGCCAGAATACTGAGCCTGTTTTCAGAAGGGAAACGATTCCACCCAAGAACCTAAGACTGGAAAATCTAAGATAATTCTTCCCTTGACAACATTGGGTCACATGGTCTGAAATTGAGTTTTGTTTTGTTTTTATTCTGAATTTTCTACTCCTCATTTTTTTCTTTTATTTGAATTCTAAGTAGTTTTTCTTTTGTGGAGAATAAAACAATTAAATAGGTATTAGTGGATTTAAATATTTTATATCTTGTTTAAAATCCACCTTTTTCTGAATGTTGAATTTTAAGATAGAAGACTCATAACTATACTTTTTAAAAAATTGAATTATTTATTGGTATGTTTTATATACACATCATGATCACATTCAACATTGGGAATTTATACCAGAATATGACAGGAGTTAATTTTCATATTTACCCATTTCCTCACCCACCCTACAACCCCCACACCCCCTGTATACATATGCTTTCTTTCTTTTTTAACATCATGCTTTTTCTTTCCCCTCGTTCTTACACTCACCTTTTCCCTTTGAATATTTTCTATTAAACAATATCTATCATACATTCTAGAACTCATTTACATCTTCAGATTCTCATACCAGAGAAAAGATAGGGTATTTACACATCTGTGACCTATTTATTTCACTTATGCTAGGAATATACACAAAAGAATTAGAATATCATAGCATATGTGTACCCATATTCATAGCAGCTCAGTTTGTGATAGCTGAATCTTAGAAAAAACCCAAATGCCTATCAACTGGAGACTGGATAAAGAAGATGTGGCTTTAAAAATAATATAATGGAGTATTACTGTGCCATAAAGAATGATGAGATTGAGTCATTTATGTTCAAGTGGACAGACCTTGAGGACATACTCATAAGTGAAATAAATAGGTCACAGATGTGCAAATACTGTATCATTTCTCTGGTATGACAATCATATAACTATACTTATTATGGGATAGTTAGAAAAAAGTGAAACAGATTATTTTTACATAGGCTAAACAAATTATATGCCACCCTACTTTGCATATTTAGAAAGGGAGGATGGTGCCATTTTGTAAAGTTTCTCTGAAACGATGTTGACTGAAGGACAGTTCTTTAATAAAGATAGAGACCGGCAAAGCTCTGAAAGCTCCTTTCCCTTAATATGGGAGTCAGCTCTGTTCCAGTCTTGTAGTGAAGTGCTGTGCTCTGGGTACTTGACCTATATTCTCCTCTATAAGGAGAGATTACATGGAATGGAGTCTTGACTTTAATGTATTTTGAGTCTTCTATTTGTCATAATAAAAATTTCTACATTTCATATCAAAATGTATCATGCATATTTTAAAAATGTTTTATTCTTTAGGAGAGCTGATATTTTTGGATGATGTGCTGTACATTTTTTTTTTTTTTTTTGAGACAGGGTCTCGCTTTGTAGGTCAGGCTGGCCCTCAGCTCACTATGTAGCCCAGGCAAGCCTCAGACTCAGTAATCCTCCTGCCTCTGCCTCCCGAGTGCTGGGATTACAGGCATGAGCCACCACGCCCGGCACTGTGGTATGTAGTATTGATGGCTGGTGGGCGTGAGTCACCATGCCCAGCATTGTATGTGGTTACTGGGATCAAACTCAGGGCCTTGCGCTTGCCAGGCAGGCACACCGGAACCACTGAGCTAAATCTCCGGCCCAATGTGCTGTACTTTTATCCTGTAGGTTTGCTTGCCCTGATGCATAGGCCTTCATACTATGGAATCACAGCTCTATAGGAGACCTCCAATCTTCTCTTAAACCAAGGGAAGACTAGTTATTACAATATCATACTTCTTCTGAGGAACTGGAGCTCAGAAAGACAGTTACTGAGTCCTAAGAATATGTAGATGTCTTGCAGTGACCTATGGGTTTACATCTTTTGGTTTTCTGACTTGTGACCAAATGAGGAGAAAATACTTAATATTTAGAAAAAGTAGATGACTAAGAGTGCATTTTCTCTTTGCATTTTACCCTCTTAAAAATCCTCTTATTTATAAGCAGTTATTCTGATTTAGAAAGTTGTCATTTGGAAGAGTGTCATTCACTACTGAATAATTTTAAAATTTTTGTAACTGAATGACTGATGTTATCTTACTGTCCTTCCTCTGTTCTCTTTTATTCATTTGTTCCTCTCCTTAGCCATTGTCATCTCTTGGCTTCACCTCCTGTCTGAAGGTCTTCAAACATGATTTCTCCTCAGTGCCCACTCTGTGCTATTCTCCACTGCTCTTTCCCTCCCATTCAGGGACCTTCCAGTGGCAAGAACCTACCATTCCGTAGGTGTCAGATGTCAGCTGAAATGTTCCTTGCTCAGATTCTATTTTTGTAGACTGTATAATATCAGTTGTTATGAGTTGTGTGTCTTTTCATTTATTGATTGATTTATTCTCTATCATAAAGAGCCTCCTCAGAGGCAGTGACTATAGTGATTATTTTCACTGTGGCACCCTCGCTACTAGCACAGAGTCCATTACACAGTAGGTACCCAATAAATACTTGTTGAACAAATGAAAACAAATTTTGAAAGCCAAGGCTGGCTTTAATCATATACAAAATGCTACCAGCTGTCTGGGAAGATGTTTTGTTTTGAATCCTAAAATTTTGAAGTAGAAAAAACATAGCACATTAGGATCTCATGACCCATTTCCTTGACTACACATGTAAGAGAGGGAAAGATTTCTCAAGAGGAGGAGAAGAATAATTAAATGTAACAAGTTAGAGCTTGTGACTCACTGAAGGTTGTAGTTTCAATATCCTGATTGTCAGGAGAGCTAGTTGTATGTCTTAAAATTGTGGGGCCTCTGTTATTCAGTAGGATTATTGGTCATCTAATTCATTATATCAGAGCAAATGAGAATACAATAGAAGCACCCTAGCTAAAATGTGCTTCTACTCTATTGAAAAGGGTAAAAAAGCATTAGGAGAGACTAGGCCTTTATACTTAATAATATGCAAACAAATATCAAGACAGTGCAGTGAGGTTTTAATAGTTCATAGTCATATCAAAATGTGCAAACAGCTAATATAACTAATGAGAATTTGTTTTCTGACTTTTTATCCATATTTATGTGATATATGTAGTGCATAAGTTCATACATTTAAAACAGTTAAAATCTGAGTTCATGTTCACTTTTAAGTGTAGCTTTTTGTTTTACATTTTTAGCATAGCATTATATTTCTTACACTATATATTTTCCACATTTTTCTTAAAATACAATAGACGAGGGAGAAGCAAACTACAGACTGCATACAGATGTAGCCTCTTGCTTTTCCTAGAAGACAGGCATGTCCCTTTGTTCACATGTTGTCTGTCGGGCTCTGTCATGCTGCAGAATTAAATAGATGCAGCCATGTGTAACCTGTGGATTCCTCTGCATCTCTGCTGTTAGCGTGGATGGGCAGGGAATTTGCAGCACCATTAATTGCCTCTTAGTGCTTCTAACAGTAAGACCAACCTCAAAATATTTTTTAAAACCCAGTTTAAAAAGTGGAACACATTCATTCTTATTTCTATGAATTATACTAATTCAAAATAGCTTGTGAATTTTAATCACACATGGAAAAGAAATTCTGCTGTGTAAAAGTTTTTAAACTCTTCTTAGGTCAGTTTATTAAAGTTGGTCGATGGAAACAGATTTCCGAACAAAACTAAATTCTTTGGTGTTAATAGAAGTACTCATAACTCAATCTTAGCAAGCTGTTGTTTTAAATTCCTTCCTTTAATTTTAATATTTTCTGTTTCTGGCTTTCATACCTTTAAGTAGGTTTAGAATGTATGGACAATACATATCCACATATTAAAACATTTTCTTCCCAGAGGAAATATAGTAATTTATTCTTTTAGGGGTGTTGTGATTTAAATGCATCCTTTCTTCCTGTTTCTTGATCCAATGTAATTAAATAACAGATTTTATTTCATAACTTTTCAGAGGCAATAAAGACCAAAGTATGTTCAGGAGACTTATTTATTTTTTTCCGTGCCTTTTTGAAGTTTAAATGGGATTCTTTCTCTCTGTACCAAAGGGACATAAAATAGCCCTTTCAAATCAATGTCCTTGGGAAGTGAAAGTTAATTTAAAAATGAACTTTAAAGAGCAGAAACAGAGTTCTCCCTGAAATACCTAATAGTTAATCTGTTAGATGCTGCTTTGAAAATAATATTAAGATTTTAAGTTCTATCATTTAAACTTTTATCATTTAAACATCAGTGCCATGAAATTATGCAGACACGGTGAAGTATAATTAACAAATCACAATTTAGTTTGTATCAGATGAATCCTAGTTTGCTCAGGAGTAGTAATACCCATTTAAATCTTTAAAAATTCATGCCTTCTCTTTAAATATCTTATGTTTCATATTCACTTACTAGGTTGAGAAAGACTTCTCTACATTTTGTGAAAACTCATTGCAGACTTAAAGTCTTGATAACATAGAGAAAATAACAAGTAAAGGATTTTCTTGTGTTTGTATATAATGTGATAGTTATTCATACATATTTTAAAGCTGTAAGTGGATTGTGTCCCTTACCCAGTCAGTATTATAGGTGAGTCTAAGTACAAAGTGGAAATTACTAAATTTTGACAGTTGCTATCCTGATACTAATTTCTGATTATTATAAAATGATATAAAGGCAAAAAGTACACAGTCCATATGAATTGCTATTCTACTCATTAGGCATTCTCAGCTATTGGCAGGTTTTATACATGCAGTTCTTTTTCACTTTGGTTTTATAACCTGTCGTATGTTTTTAGTATATGTAATACATGTATGAGAAGGAAGAACTTAAGTTTTTGGAAAACCTAACCATGTCAGATAACAGTTTCAGGCATAGGAAGACAATTTCTAGAATGTGCTTTAAAACTTTAGCTTTTGCTGGGCCAGAGATTTAGCTCAGTGGTTCTGGCACCTGTCTTGCAAGTGCAAGGTCCTGAGTTCGAACCCGGTAAGCACATACAATGCTGAGTTCGAGGCTTGCCTGGGCTACATAGTGAGCTCAGAGCCAGCCTGAACTACAAAGCAAGACACTGTCTCAATAAAAAATAAAAAAAAAAAAACTTTAGCTTTTGCAAAATAACTTTTGACTTTTTTCCTCAGGATATTTGTTTTCTTTTTTAAATTAATATTATTGGTGCATTTTGGGTAGACCTTATGATCATATTCATCATTGGGGATTTATACCTTTATAAATCTTGTTTTTCTTCCCCTCATTCCTTTGTCCTCCATTTTACCCCTCCAACCCTCCTTGTTTGTTTCTTTTTAAAATTTTATTTTTCATTGATCTCTCATGGATGTCTTTTTTTTAATTGAATTCCTTATTGGTACATTTTATATACACATCACGATCAGACTCAGCGTTGGGAATTTGTACCAGTATATAACATGAGTTAATTCTCATTTTTAACCATTTCCCTACCCACCGTACAGCCCCCACTCCATATATACATATGCTTTTTTTAACATCATATTTTTTCTTTCCCCTTATTATTTACCCCCACCCTTTTTGCTTTGAATATTTTCTATTTCACAATATCTGTGTTACATTCTAGAGCTCAGTTCCATCTCCAGATTCTTATACCAGAGAAAGGATATGGTACTTACATATATGTGACCTATTTATTTCACTTATGAGTGTGTCCTCAACCTATGTCCATATGAGTATAAATGACTCAAATTTATCATCCTTTATGGTAATACTCCATTTTATATAAATTAAGAAAAACCATATCTTCTTTATCCAATCTCAAGTTGATGGGGATTTGGGTAGTTGCCAAGAAGAACTATCACAAACTGAGCTGCTATGAACATAGGTGCACAGATGTTGCTATGATACGGTTCTTTTAATTCTTTTGTGTATAGTCCTATCGGGAATAGGAGGGTCAAATGGGACCTCTAATTCTAGTTTTTTTGAGGGATCTCCACAGTAGGTGTACCATTGTATGTTTCCACCAACAATGGAGAAGAGTCCCTTCCTCCCTGCAGCCTCGCCAGCATTTATTGTGGGTTAATTTCCCATTAGCAGCCATTCTTTCTGGAATGAGATGAAATATCAGTGTCATTGTTATCTGCATTTCTTGAATCACAGTGATGTTGAGCATTTCTT
This sequence comes from Thryonomys swinderianus, assembly GCA_004025085.1. Taxonomy (NCBI): domain Eukaryota; kingdom Metazoa; phylum Chordata; class Mammalia; order Rodentia; family Thryonomyidae; genus Thryonomys; species Thryonomys swinderianus. The sequence goes on along the minus strand of PVIC010037848.1, from coordinate 5,646 downwards.
CATATTCTTTTTGGCTGCTTTTGCTTCTTCTTCCAAAAAATGTCTGTTCATTTCAAATGCCTATTTTTGAATTGGGTCTTTAAACTTGGGGAGGGGCTGATATTTTTTAAGTTCTTCATTTGTTCTAGATAGTAGCCCTTTAAGAAACAGCTAGTAAAGATTTTTTCCCCATATTGTTGGTTGTCTTTCAGCTCTGCCAGTGGTATCTTTTGCTGTATAGAAGCTTTTCAGTAGGATGAGATCCCATTTGTTGATTCCTTCTGCTACTTATCATGCTATAGAGATTTTGTTCATAAAGTCTGTCCCTAAGCCAATGTCTCTCAGAGTTCTACCTAACCTGTTTCCCAGCAGGTTTAGTGTTTCTATTTTAATGTTTAGGTCTCTAATCCACTTTGATTTTAGTTTAGTCCATGGCGAGAGAGAGAGATCTAACTTTAGCTTTTGGCAGATTAAACCCCAGTTTTTCCAGCACCATTTGTTAAAGAGGCTATCTTCCCACCATTGAGGATATTTGGCTCCTTTGTCAAAGATAAGGTGGCTTAGTGTATCTGGAGCTGTTTCTGGGTCTTCTAATCTATTCCACTTGTCCTCAGTTCTGTTACTTTGCCAGTACCCTGGAAAGCCCTTCATCAAAGTGGCTTTGTAGTATAGTTTCAAGTTGAGGATTGTAATATAATCATTCCCACCCACTCCCCTCCTCCACCATGTCCCTGTTGCTTAGAATTGCTTTTGCTATTCTAGGTCTTTTGTGGTTCCAGATGAATTTTTGGATTATTTTTTCTAGATCTGTGAAGTATGGTGTTGGGATTTCCATTGGAATTGTGTTGAATCTTTATAGTAATTGTGGGAGTATAGCCATTTTGATGATGTTGATTCTTCCTGCCAATGAACAAGGGATGCCTTTCCATTGCCTGATATCCTCTTCAATCTCCTTTTTCAGGGTGCTGTAGTTTTCAGAAAAGAGGTCTTTCACCTCCTTTGTTAGATTGATTCCTGGTCATTTGATTTTTGGGGGATGCTATTGTGAAAGGGCTTGACTCCTGAACTCCTCAGTGAGTCTGTTGCTTGTGTATACAAAGCTTATTGATTTTTGAGCATTGATTTTGTATCCAGCTATACTACTAAATTTGGTGATTAAGTCTAGCAGTCTTTTGGTTGAGTTTTTAGGATCTTCTATGTAGAGTACCATGTCATCAGCAAATAATGACAGTTTAACTTCTTCCTTTCCTATTTTTATTCCTTTTATTTCTTGTAAAATTGCTATTGCTAATATTTCCAGTACTATAGTGAATAGGAGTGGTGATAGTGGACATTTTTCTTTTGTTCTTGATCTTACTGTGAAAGATTTCAGTTTTTGACCATTTAGAGTGATGCTGACTGCTAAAGTCCATCTATTCCGATTTTCTGTAGGATTTTGATCATGACTGGGTGTTGGATTTTGTCAAATGCTTTCTCTGCATCTATTGTGATGACTATATGGTTTTTGTCCTTGAATCTGTTAATTCAGTGTATTACATTTATTGATTTACATATATTGAACCATCCTTGCATCCCTGGGTTGAATCCAACTTAGTCAGAATATGTGATCTTGATGATTCTCTGCATTCCGTTTGATGGTGTCTTATTGAGGATTTTTTTCATCAATTTCATTAAAGAGATTGGCCTGTAGTTCTCTTTTTTGGTTGGGTCTTTCTCTGCTTTTGGAATCAATGTGATGGTTGCTTCCAGGAATGAATTTGGGAGTACTGCTTCCCTTTCAATTTCATTAAAGAGTTTGAGAAGTAGTGACATTAACTTCCTTACAGGTTTTGTAGAATTCAGGAGTAAAGCCATCCGGACCAGGATTTTTCTTTATTGGTAGATTTTTTATTATATTTTCAATTCCACAGATTGATATTAGGGTGTGTAACATTTTTGTATCTTTTTCATTCAACTTTGGAAGTTCATATGTGTCTAAGAATCTATCCATTTCTTCTATGTTTTCCATCTTATTGGAATACAAATTTTCAAAGTAGGTGTTTATTTTCCTTTGGACTTCCACTTGATATGTGGTAATTTCCCCCTTTTCATTCCTAATAGTGTGGATTTGAACCTTTTCCTTCCTTTGTTTGATAAGGTTGGCTAAGGATCTGTCAATTTTGTTTATTCTTCTGAAGAACCAACTCTTTGATTGATTGATTTTTGTTTTTTAAATCATTCTCTTAGTCTCCGTTGCATTGATTTCTGCTCAGATCCTTATAATTTTCTCTCTAGTATAAACCTTTGGTTTGGCTTGTTCCTCCTTTTCTTGTAACTTGAGGTTCAGCATTAGACTGTTTATTTAAGCTTGCTCTGTTTTCCAGGTCTAAGTGTTCACTGCTATGAATTTCCCTCATAGAACTGTTTTTGTTTTGTCCTATAAATTCCTGTATATTGTACTGGGGTTAACCTTTAATTGTAATAACTGTTTAATTTCTTCTGTGACTCACTGGTTGTTCAGGAGAGTCTTGTTCAATTTCCATGTGTTTGTGAGAACCCTGGAATTTCTTTTGGTGTTCAGCTCCAATTTGAAGGCACTATGGTCTGACAATATACAAGGGATAACTTCAGTTCCTTTGCATTTACTTAAACCTTTTCTATGAACTAAGATGTGGTCTATTTTGGAGAATGATCCATGTCATGGATGTCTTTAAGACTGATGAAACTGGATTCCCTTACAGCTCTGTAACATTCTTCATATAGTTTTTAAAAGTCTGCTTCACATTAAATTTCATGACAGAGTATTTGCCCAGTTACAGCTTAATCCATTAAAGATGAAAAGTCAGTTTAAGAGTAAGTAAATAATAAAAGTCAATTGTGGAGAATTTTTAAAATACAGAGAAATACAGAAAGTAAAATAAAATTTACTTGTGATTTTTCTACATAGATATAACAAATCTCTATATTATATAATTTTCAGTAAATTTATATGAGTGCTGTACATACAAATCATAGTGCACTGTTTAAATTTAATCAATATTATAAATCTCCTCTGCTACTACAACACTTTCCTCAATGGCTGTGTAAAAGAAGAAACAAATCTGTGGTCATGTTAGAGTTTGAACCCAGGACCTTACTACATTAGCCAAGTGTCCTATCACTGAGCTCTGATCACTGTGTATAAAATAACCCACACTCAGCACACCTTATCCTACTTCTTATTCTTATTTTGGTGTAGGAACCGTTGTGTTAATTTTTTGTCTCCTGCTTATCAAAGTATAAGCCTAAGTCAACATAGTCTGTATTTTTTTCAACTATCTGTGCCATCTAGAATTATGCCCAGATCTCTGTAAATATTTGTTAACGAATAACTAAATTAGATTTGGCATGCTGTTTTTTCCTCCACTGTGCCTAGTATTTAGATTTGATGTAGAATATTATATCATTCATTTCTGGTATGTTTCCTTCAGCTAATTTTTAATAATTTTTTTCACTTTTTTCTCTTTCAGAACTTCTGTTTTAGATGTTGGTACTGTCTTAATCTTCTCATTTGCTTAGCCTTATAGTTGTTTATATCTTCTTTCAATTTTTTTCCTGTACAATAGCTTTAAGTGCTTTGGAAAATCAAATACAAATGAGTTATTTGGTTATATTTGAATTTATAATAATTATTTACCAGTTGGCAATGTCACAAAAGTAAATACAGTTTGCGTAGCTTCTCATTTGTAGTTCATACCTGGGACTGAGGTGATACGTTGCCTAAGTAAATGTGTGACATAAATACTGAGGAGGTCTGTATATAAATGACACCGAAGTTAATTTCATTATTGAAACTCCCCCTCCCACATCTGCTGTTCCCTGATTGGAAGCAGAGTTGGGCTTCTGCTGAGGCTGTATGTTGATACTTTTCAAACACTCTGCAGATAACTTTGTGAACAGAAAATGATGAGGATGTGGCAATAATATATTTCTTGACTCTGATACCAAAAACTATGTGAGATACTTTGCATGTATAATTTAATATCCACATACAACGTTGAAATAGAGGTGTCATTGTTTCCACATTAAAAGTGGGGAGATTGATGGTAAGAGACATTAATTGTTTAGCCGATTATGCAGCCCATGTCAGTTATACATTAACTAAAAATTGAACTTCATTAATGCATGTTAATATTTCTAAAAGAATTGGTGTGTATTTTAAGCCACTACAGACCATACAAACTCGCCCCTCAAGCATACTTAACAGTAATACTTACAAAAATTATTAGAAACTAAGAATTCCATAAAAACTATTAATAAACTGCTAACATTTTCTCAGTCCAAAAATATGCTGAATATTGGTTGGTTAAGTCAAGTGACTTAATTTTACATATTTAGTCTACACATGAAGAAATGCTCAATGTCACTGGCCATTCGAGAGATGCAGATGAAAACAACTCTGAGATTTCATCTCACTCCACAAAGAATGGCTGCTATCTCAAAATTAGCCAGCAATAAATGCTGGTGAGGTTGTGGAGAAAAAGGAACCCTTCTGCACTGCTGGTGGGAATGTAGACTAGTACAAGCACTATGGAGATCAGTGTGGGGATTCCTCAAAAACCGAGGATTAGAGCTTCCATTTCACCCTGCTATTCCCTTGCTGGGGATATACAAAAAAGAATTACAAGATTCATATCTCAGCGACATATGTACACCCATGTTTATAGCAGCTCAGTTTGTGATAGCTAAATCTTGGAAACAACCAAATGCCCTTCAACGCTAGACTAGATAACAAAGGTGTCGTTTTTTTAATAAAATGGAGTATTACTCTGCCATAAAGAATGATGAGATTGAATCATTTATACTCAAATGGATGTACCTTCAGGACATACTCAGAAGTGAAATAAAGAGGTCACAGATGTCCAGATATTGTGTATTTTCTCTGATATGAGAAACTGAAGTTATGTGTTCTAGAATGCATGATTGATATTCTGAAATAGTAAATATTCAAAGGGTAATGGGGTTTAGGGGTAAATAATGAAGAAAGAAAAAATTGATGGCAAAAAAGGAAACTGCTTGTGTATATAGGGGCGGAGGGAGGTATGGTGGGGAGGGGGGAAATAAGAATTAAGTTGTGTCATATACTGGTACAAATTTTCAATATGGAGTATAATCATGATGTGTATATATAATGTACCAATAAAAATTAAGAAAAAGAATTAGTCTATGTGAAGAAGTTATTAGAGATTAGAAAATTTGCTATCTACTGTCTGTTGAATGGGGAAGAAAAATAATTGTGTGAATAGAAATGTTCAAATCTTTCATTTTAATGTGGTGAGCCCCTATTTTCTTATGGGTAAAATATTTCTTTACAAAATTTTATAAAATATGCAATACCAGGCGTGGTGGCTCACACTTGTAATCTTAACACTCAGGAGGCAGAGGCAGGCGGGGTGCTGGGTTTGAAACTTACCTGGGCTACATAGTGATGAGCTCAGGGCCAGCCTGAACTACAAAGCCAGACCCTGTGTCAAAAAAAAAATTATAAAATATAAATAGCACCCAACCCCTATAAGATTTTGGGATTAGAAAAACACTTTTGCAGGGCTGGGGATTTAGCTCAAGTGGTACCACACCTAACCTGGATGCACAAGGGCCCGAGTTCAATCCCTGGTAACACACACACACACACACACACACACACACACA
>PVIC010037847.1:0-17930 GCA_004025085.1 Thryonomys swinderianus | reverse complement strand
TTTTTTTTTTTTTTTTTTTTTAAGACAGGGTCTCACTTTGTAGTTCAGACTGACCCTGAACTTATTATGTAGGCCAGGCAAGCCTTGAACTCACAGCAATCCTCCTGCCTCCGCCTCCTGTGTGCTAAGATTACAGGTGTGAGTCACCATGCCTGGTATTGTGATATCAGGATTCAAACTCCAGACCTTGCGCTTGCAAGACAGACGCCTAAACCACTGAGCTAAATCCCCAGCTCTCTCCAGTCCTTTTTTTGAGACAAGGTCTAAGTTGCCCAGACTTTCCTCCAATTTATAATCCTCGTGCCTCAACTTCTCATGTAGCTAGAACTATAGGTGTGTACCACCACACCTGGTTTAAACCAATTTTTACATTGAACTGTCTCTGTTTATATTCTATAAACAAAGACTGGCTAAGCTCTGGGAATGCAAGCATAGCAAATTCTAAATTCATTCCTTAAAATGGTAAGCATAAGGTGATATTAAGCCACTGAATTACTCCATTTTTTTCCAATACTATTGCAAAATAGGGGCTGAGGATTTAGCTTAGTGGTTCTGGCACCCGTCTCACAAGCACAAGATGCAAAGTTTGACCCCTGGTACAAAAAAAAAAAAAAAAAAAAAAACCGAAGTTAGGGCCGGAGGGTTAGCTCAGTGGTTCCAGCGCCTGCCTCACAAGCGCAGGGTCCTGAGTTCGATCCCCGGTAACCACATACAATGCTGGGCGTGGAGACTCACACCCACCAGCAATCAATACCACATACCACAGTGCCGGGCGTGGTGACTCACGCCTGTAATCCCAGCACTCGGGAGGCAGAGACAGGAGGATTGCTGAGTTCAAGGCTTGCCTAGGCTACATAGCTCAGAGCCAGCCTGAACTACAAAGTGAAACCCTGTCTCAAAAAAAACAAAAACAAAAACAAAACAGAAGTTAGGTAGAAAGATAGTTAGCTCACAGTTCTGAAGGCTGGAACTCCAAGGTTGGGAAGTGCTATAGTATGGATCTGGTCCGAGGTGAGGGACTCATGGGCTATGTACCCCTTATAGTGAATAGCACAGTAACAGGAGCATGTGAGGGAAAGACAGGAAGCCACAGAGCAGCAGCGCAGTCCTGCTTTTCTATAGCAACTTGCTCTCATGAAAACAGCAAACTCAGTCCCAGGAACAGTGATCGATGCCTCAGAGAGCACACCCCAGTGACCTCCTAGTAGGTGCCACCTCTTAGAAGTCCTGTCACTGCCCAACATCATCACACCAGGGACCAAGTCCTGGACACGTGAACCCTCAGGGGGTACATTCAAACTGTCCAGATCACGGCAGCCCCAATATGGCAGGATAGTTGCTGCTGCCATGAACACATCTTCAGACCTTTCCTTTGCCTTGGAACTGGGAACATTACAGAGGGCGGGTCCATCTCTGCTGAGCTGTAAAGAAAGAGTATCAGTCAAGGAAGCAAGGCTGGGGAAAGCGATTCTAAATCAAGGAAACTTATAAACTGAGGCAGATGTTTTCAAAACCAAAGTTGAGCAATATCTCCCTCACAGCAGGAGTGAAATCAAAGGAGAGAAGCTGGAATCCAATGATGACTAGCCTTTATCTGTCTTAATACCTGAGAACTAACAGTATATCCCTAAGAGAGGCTTAAGTTCACTTCCAACAGCCCGTGAGTCACAGCATATCAACTCAGCTCTACTAACTCCACAGAGGTACATCAGGACAGATGTGTGCCAAGGAGTCTCCTTCTGTCCTGACTATGGAAATGCTATCCCTCCTGGGTCAGCTGATTCAACTTGCATGCACATCCTAGTTTGAGGAAAAGGGGTAGTAGGGGTGTTGATGTATGAGCACACATCCTACCTACCTCTACGTAAAGACAAGAGCAAGAGCTGGTTCATTCATAGCAGCAATGAAACAACATTGAGAAAAGCAGATACCATAACTGGAAATCCCATGCGGCTCTTCCCCTTTGTGTCTCTTCATCAGTGCCTCCCTCTAAAGCTCAGTTAACCACAGAACTACCAAAACCATAACTGTTAATCCCATAGAAGACAACTCTGAGGAAAATAGAATTTAAAAGTTTTATTTGTCAAGATATAGTGGAAACAATAGATATAGTATGGATTCTTTCACTATACCAAGGGGAATAAAAAACAAAATAAGTATGCACCAGTCCACAAAAAAATAACTATTTTGAAATATTCCCAGAGCTTTCTGTTCCCTTGAAAACATCTGTTTTCCAGAGAATGTGTTTTACCAGAGTCTAACTTATGGAGATTTTACCAAAGCCTAACTGATGTGGGGAAAGAGAACTCCTTACTCTGGTTATTTGAAAGACGAAGACTTAATCCAAGACTAAAGGATGCTTCCTCTCTGCCTTAACTTACTGTCACATCCAGAGGGCTCCAGTACAAGAATAGGGCATTAAAATAACCCATAAGCCTGCGATCTTATTTAAGGAGTTTATAAGGAAAACAAGGAACCAGGGGAAACAAAACAGGAACATAAGAGGAAATTTTAGTTTTGACATCACAGTCAAAACAATCAAGAAACACATCTTAACTTCCACTCTGATAAACATAAACTTCACACTAAAGTCCCATGTATCTCAGTAACTTTTACCTGCTATGTCATACAACTTTCAACTAACATTAAAAGACACACACACATCTAAAGAAACAGTCTGAAGAGATGAAGCAAATATTTCAACCGAACTCAGATGAGACATCTTCAGAGATAAAGAATTTTAAATAACTCATGAATATGTTGAATCAATGGTAAGAACAGGTTATAAGGAGCAAGACTAAAACAAAAAAAAAAAAAAGAATCAGAGCGGGGTGGGGATTTAGTTCAATGGTTCTGGCAAGTGCAAGGTCCTGCCTGAGTTTGATCCCTAGTACCACATATCACAATGCTGGGCGTGATGGCTCATGCCTGTAATCCCAGCACTGAGGAGGCAGAGACAGGAGGATTGCTGAGTTTGAGGCTTGCCTGGGCTACATAGTGAGGTCAGGGCCAGCCTGAACTACAAAGCAAGACCCTAACTCAAAAAATAAAAATAAAAATCGGAAGGAAATGCTAGAAAATCAAAAACACTGTAATAGAAATGAAGAAAGAAATTTATAAGGAAACCAAGGAACCAGGAAAAACAAAACAAGAGCATAAGATGAAACTTTAGCTTTTTGATGGCTCCTCAGTGAACTAAACATAGCTGAACAAAAAAATTAATGAGTGCTTGAAGGCTGATGGTAGGAAGATTGAGAGTTCAAGGCCAGCCTGGGCAAGTCAACAAGAGCCTATCTCGACATATTCCCCTGGGACAGGAGATTTAGCTCCGTGGTTCCAGCGCCTGCCTAGCAAGCACAAGGTCCCTGGTTCCATCCTGGTAACCACATACAACAATACCGGGCATGGTGGCTCACGCCCACCAGCAATCAGTACCACATACCACAAATGACAGATGTGGTGGCTCACTCTAATCCCAGCACTTGGGAGGCAGAGGCAGGAGGATTGCTGAGTTCCAGGCTTGCCAGGACTACATAGTGAGCTCAGGGACAGCCTGAACTACAAAGAGAGACCCTGTGGCAAAAAAAAAAAAAATCCCCAAATTATAAATTTCAAAACTGAAATACAAAGAGAAAAAAATAATGAAAAAGAAGAACCAGAGCAAGAACTGTGACAGAATAACAAACAGTTCAAATTACATGTAATAGAAATACGAGAAAAAAAGTGAAAAACGAGCAGAAGAATTTGAAGTAATAATAGCTGAGAGATTTCCAAAATGAATGACAATTACCAAGACACACAGCTAGGAAACTCAGATAACACCAAGGAAGATAAACATGCCAAAAAGTCTACACATACACACATCAAGGGTGTGTACACACACACATATACGTATCATATTCAAACTGCAAAAAAAAATACAAAGACAATTTTGAAAGAATTCAGAAAAAAGAAAAAATGCTATATGAAGAGGAACTAAAATAAAAATTACATTGGACTTCTCTTCAAAAAGTTCATATATTGCCAGGCATGGTGGCTCACGCCTGTAATCCCAACACTCAGGAGGCAGAGGCAGGAGGATTGCTGAGTTCGAGGCTTGCCTGGGCTACATAGTGAGCTCAGGGCTAGCCTGAACTACAAAGCGGGACCCTGTCTAAAAAAAAAAAAAAAGTCTCATATAAACAATAAAATGGAATGAAAATTTTAAAGTGTGGAAGAAAAATAATCAATCTAACCTCACTGTCCAGTGAAATAACCTTTCATAGGTGAAAGAGAAATAAAGACGTTCTCAGATAAACAAATACTGAAGAATTTTCTCTCCAATAGAACTGCTTTACAATAGAACCACATACATGAAACATTAAAAGGAATTGTTCAGAGAAGCAGCAAATTACATGGGTCAAAAACATATTCTATGTAAAAGAAGACTATTGGGAAAGGAATAGATGAAAGTCAATAAAATATTCTGTTTTCTTATAATTAACCTTTTTTTCTTTTTAGATGGGGTCTCACTTTGTAGTTCAGGCTGGCTCTGAGCTCACTATGTAGCCCCAGCAAGCCTAGAACTCAGCAACCCTCCTGCCTCTGCCTCCCGAGTGCTGGGATTACAGGTGTGAGCCACCACGCCCAGCATTGTAGTGTGTGGTACTGATTGCTGGTGGGCGTGAGTCACCATGCCTGGCATTGCGGTATGTGGTTGCCAGGAATCAAATTCAGGACCTTGCACTTACAAGACAGGTGCCAGAACCACTGAGCTAAATCCCTGGCCCTTTTATAATTAATCTAATGGATAACATTTTGTTTAAAATAATAATAGTAATGTAGTTGGTAACTAGAGTTTATGTATAAGTGAAATTAATGACAGGAGTGTTATTTGAGACGGGAGAAAGGAATTGAGAATACTGCTATAAAATGCTTGTAACTAATATGCTAAGAAAAAAATGAATGTGCTGAGAGAAAAGTAAATTATATAAAATCCTCCATTAAAACCAGAAAGGGCAAAAGAAGAATGGAAAAATAAAGAACAGGAGCTATGTGACAATGAATACAAAATAATTGTAAATGTGACAGATATTGAACCAACAAGTACTTTAAACATGAACTGTCTAAATAAAATTAAAATTAAATTAAAAGACAGATGTCAGAGTGGATTATAAAGCAGGACCCAATATGTTGTCAACAAGAGACATGTACAAAATATAAAGACATAGATAGGTTAAAAGTATAGTAAACAGATGAATGGATTTTAAAATGTGGCATATGCATACAAAGAAATGCCATTTTTCTTTTTTAAAAAGAGAAGAAAGGGCTGGAGGTTTAGCTCAGTGGTTCTGGCATCTGCCTTGCAAGTGCAAGGTCTGAATCCGATCCCCAGCACCACATACACCACAACGCCAGGATGTGGTGGCTCAACCCACCAGCAATCAGTACCACATGCCACCATGCGGGGTGTGGTGCCTCACACCTGTAATCCCAGCACTCGGGAGGCAGAGGCAGGAGGATTGCTGAGTTTGAGGTTTGCCTGCACTACACAGTGAGCTCAGGGCCAGCCTGAACTACAAAGTGAGACCCTGTCTCAAAATTAATTAATTAATTAATTAATTAATTAAGTTTTTACTCTTAAATATTCGTTGAGACAGTATATCCCTCTTTTTATTTTTTTATTAGTATATGTTTGCAGTACACAATGCCTATATTCCTTGTGAGGAAATGTGCATGTACATAACACATCTTGGTTCTTTTTTCATCCTTTCTCTCCCCTTCCTCCAACCTACTTTCTATCTCTTGATCTGTCTCTCATTTAGGAAAGATCTATCCCTCCATTTTGCCTATCTTCTATTGTTTTAGTTTATTAATACATGTGTACAGTACATAATATTTGCATGTCTTATGGGAAATTGGTATATGTACATAAACATTTAATTCCTTTTCTACAATCTCTTTCCTTTCTCTCCCTCCCTTTTCCACCGACTCATTTATCTTTTTCTTTTTAAAATGTTTGTACATTTTGTAAAGCATAATTATATTCTTTGTGTGGAGTTGGTACAGATACATAACACATCCCTTATCCCTTCTCTCTTTACCCCTTCTTCTATCTCTTGATCTCCTTCAACTTTAAAAATGAACATGGGTGCATATTTGTCACTATGATGAGAATCTTTTATTTCTTTTGTGTGCATACCTAGCAGGGGAGTAGCAGGGTTAAATGGGATCCTTAATCCATGTTATCTGAGGAATCTCCACACTGATCTCCATAGTGCTTGTACCAGTCTACATTCAATGGAATATTACTCTGTTATAAAGAATGATGTTTGTCATTTATATTCAAATGGATGTACCTTCACAACATACTTATAAGTGAAATAAATAGGTCACAGATCTGTAAATGTCATATCTTTTCTCTGGTATGAGAAACTAAATGAACTCTAGAATATATGGTAGATATCATGAAATAGAAAATATTCAAAGGGAAATGGGTGTAGAGGTAAGTAACAAGGGAGAGAAAAAATATGGTGGCAATAAAAAAGGAAACAAAGCTTATGTATGTAGGGGTTGGGGGTTGGAGAGTGGGTGGGGAAATGGGGAAAATGAGAATGAAATTGTGTCATATGCTGGTACAAATTATTAATATTGTGTGTGTGATCATGATGCATATATATGAGGTACTAATAAAGATTCAAATTTTTTAAATTCTGCTGAAAAATGTAAATGACTTCTAAAAATGTATGACAGATATTGTGAAATAGAAAATATTCAAAGGAAAAAGGAGGTAAAGGTAAGTAAAGAAGAGAAAGAAAAATTTGATGGTAAAAATGCATGTATGTAGCAGGTGGGGGGCTGTAGGGTAGGCAGAGAAATGGGAAAAAATGAGAATTAAGTCATGTCATGTACTGGTAAAAATTCTCAATGTCAACTGTAACCATGATGTGTATATAAAATGTACCAATAAAATCAATTTTTAAAGATTATCTATTTCTTTACTTCCTATCATCTTTTTCTTGTATTTATACTCTGTATTTACTTGTATAAATACTCTGTATTTATCATATGAGAGAATCGCTTCTCGGCCTTTTGGCTAAGATCAAGTGTAGTATCATATGAGAGAAACAATTGACTTAAGCCTGTAAGTCTAATTTATTTCACATAACATTATGGTCTTAAGTGCATTCATTTTCTACAAATAACTCGTTTATCTTTATGGCAGAACAATACTTCACTGTATACAATACTACATTTTCTTTATTTAGTCATCTGTTGATGCACATATAAGCCATTTTCATTATGAATGCTGCTATAAACATGGTTATTCATGTGTCACTATAACATGATATCTTTAATTCTTTGGGCAAAATATGCATAAGATGAACAGCTAGGTTAGATGAAATTTCTATTTTTTCTTTTCTGAGAAGTTTCCTGACTTTCATAGTATTAGTTTACATTCCCACCAATAATGCAGAAGGATCCCTTTTCCCATGAAAGCTCATCCACATCTGAGGACAGAATATCAGATCTAAAAAACAGGATTGTGATTAGCAATCATGAAAAGGAAGATTTCTTAAAAATAGCAAGGAAGCCAAGCATGGTGGCACATACTTTTAATTCCAGTATTCGGAGGCAAATGCGAGAGCAGGGCCATGAGTTCTAAACTAGCCTGGGCTACATAATCAGTACAGGCCAGTCTGGACTATCTAGTGAGACGCTGCCTCAAAAAAACAAACAAAAAAAAAATACAAAGGGACCACAAGAAATCAATCTAACGGGCCAGATGAAGCAAAGAAGAATAATACAAAATTGATCAGAGTCAATGAAAAAAGTAGGAGATAGTGCAAATGACACAAAAAACCTGTTCACAAAGATAATGACAGAAAACTTCTCAAGCACAGAAAAAGAATGGTTCTTACAGTTAGATAAGTGAGGCATGTATAAGTCCAATTAGCCATGATACAGAAAAAAAATCTATCCCAAAATATATAATAGGATTCCAAAACTTCAAGGAAATCCAGATATTAAAAGCTATTAGAGAAAGAAACAAATTATTTATAAAGGAAAGTCTGTCAGAGTTACAGAAAACTGGGCTGGGGATTTAGGTCAGTGGTTCTGGTGTCTGCCTGGCAAGCACAAGGTTCTGAGTTCAATCCCCAGTGCCATATACCACGGCGGGGGGGGGGGGGGCTCATGCCTGTAATCCTGGCACTCGGAAGGCAGAGGCAAGAGGAACTGCAAACAGAGACCCTACCTCAAAAAAATAAAAAAAGAGGGCTGGGGATTTAGCTCAAGTGGTACGGCGCCAACCTTGGACGCACAAGGACCTGCGTTCAATCCTCAGTACTGCAAAAAAAAAAAAAAAAGAAAGAAAAAAAAGGGCCCAGGGATTTAGCTCAGTGGTTCCAGTGCCTGCCTACCAAGAACAAGGTCCCATGTTTGATCCCCAGTAACCACATAGCACAATGTGGTGTGTGGGACTCATGCCCACCAGCAATCAGTACCACACACTGCAGTGCCAGGTGTGGTGGCTCACTCCTGTCATCCCAGCACTTGGAAGGCAGAGACAGGAGAATTGTTGAGTTTAAGGCTTGCCTGGACTACATAGTAAGCTCAGGACCAGCCTGAACTACAAAGTGAGAACCTGCCCCCCCCCCAAAGAAAAGAAAAGAAACATATTTAACACAAAAAGAAATTCATAGAATGAAAGTCAAAATATAGAAAACCATACTGCATGCAACAAGGACCTGAAAGAAAGAAAGGGCTATTTTATTTGCGAGAAAATGGATTTCAAGCTAACATACACATTAAATACCAGCACACCCAATTATATAAAACAAATATTAACAGACATAAAATTGATAAACCCTTAGTCAAGTTTATCAAAAAAGGAAAAAAAAGATTCAAGTCCAAGCAATTAGAAATGAAAAGGATGAGATCATAACAGAAATCTAGATCACTAATACTTTCTTTAAGAAACCGTATCTAATAAGATGAAAGGCATGCAAGAAATGGACAGATTCCTAAGTAGATATGATTTACCAAAGTTGAATCAAGAAGATATAAAGACTCTACATAATCCAATATTAGTCAATGGAACTGAAGATGTAATTTAAAAGAAAAAAAACTTACCAACAAAGAAAAGCCTAGGTCCTGATGGACTCATTGCTGCATTTAAAAGAAATTTAGAGAAGATCTAAAAGACCTTCAAATACTTTAATGAAATTGAAAGGGAAGCAATTCTTCCAAAGTCATTCCTGGAAGCAAGCATTACCCTGACACCAAATCCAGAGGATCCAACCAAAAGGAAAGAGCTACAGGCTAATGTCTCTGATGAACACAGACACAAAAATCATCAATAGGATACTTCTAAAAAGAATGCAGGAAATCAAGAAAATTATATACCTTGACCAAGTAGGATTCATTCCAGGGATGCAGGGATGGTTCAATATATGCAAATCAATAAATGTAATACACCATATTAACAAAGCCAAGGACAAAAGCATTATCTCAATAGATGCAAAAAAAAACATTTCATAAAGCCCAATACCCATTCATGATTTAAAACAAAAAACGACAGAAAGTTGGTCTTTATCTCAAATTGATAAAAGCCACCTATGACAAACCAACAGCCAACATCATACTAAATAGCCAAAAGCACAAAGCTTTAATTATAAATTAGGAACAAGACAAAAATGGCATCTATCATCCTCATTCAATACAGTTCTGAAAACATTAGCCAGAGCAATTAGACAAGTGAAAGAAAGAAATAAAAGGAATAAGGGAAAAAAAGAAGAAAGAAAGAAAGAAAGAAGGAAATGAAGGAAAGAAAGAAAGAAAGAAAGAAAGAAAGAAAGAAAGAAAGAAAGAAAGAAAGAAAGAAAGAAAGAAAGAAAGAAAGAAAGAAAGAAAGAAAGAAGGAAAGAAAGAAAGAAAGAAGGAAAGAAAGAAAGAAAGAAAGAAAGAAGGAAAGAAAGAAAGAAAAGAAAGAAGGAAGGAAGGAAGAAAGGAAGGGAAGGAGGGAGGGAGAGAAAACAAAGTAAGAAAGAAAGAAAGCATGAGAGAGCAAGAGAGAAAGAAGACAGAGAAAGATAGATTATCATTATTTTCATATAACATGATAATCTACGTGGAAGACCCCAAAAGTCTTCTAAATTTAATAACCAAATTCAGAAAGGAAGCTAGATATAAAGTCAACATTCAAAAATCAGTAGTGTTCTTGTACACAAATAACAAACTCACTAGAGAGAAATTATAAGAACAGCACCTTTTTCAATAGTACCCCCCCAAAATGAAATAAGAATCCATCTGATGAAAGAAGCAAATGACCTTTACCAGGCAAACTACAACACTCTGATAAAAAAGAAAAGATCAAAAACGGTATCAGAAAATGAAACAATATCTCTTGTTCTTAGATAGGAAGAACCAAGATACTGATAATGGCCATACTTTCAAAATTGTTATACCCCTTATTGTAATCCAGATCAAATTATTAATAGCACAGCTCATGGAATTAGAGAAAACAATCCTAAACTTTATTTGGAACCAGAAAAGCCCTAGAATACCAAAAGCAGTTCTGTAAAATAAAATTCAGAGGGCATCACAATCCCTGACTTGAAATTATACTACAAAGCTACAGTGATTTTTAAAAAAAAATGGAATAGTACTGGTTTTAAAAAAAAACCAGAACCAAGGATCAGTGCAACAGACTAGTAAATGCAGAAAAAAACTGCAAAGATAAAGCTACCTTATCTTTAACAAAAAGGCCAAATACCTTCCCTAGAAGAAAGATGACTTCATTAACAAATGGTGCTGGAAAAATTGGATTTCCACATGCCAAAGCTTGAAACAAGCTTGCCATATCTCTCACCATGCACTGAACTAAAATTGAAATAAATCAAAGATCTAAATATTAAAAAAGAAACACTAAATCAGAATATCAGACATCCCAGAAAAGTGAAAACTGGCGGGTTCACCTCGGAATTTTAACCAAAAAAATTAAAACCACCTGACAGTGATATATGCACAGCTGTGTTTATACCTGCAGTCTGTAATAGCTAAACCTTGCAAACAGTCCAAATGCCCATCAACAGATGAATGAATAACAAAGATGCAGGGGTTTTTTTAATACAAGGGAGTACTCAGACATGAAGGAGAGACTTAAGACATTTCTAGCTAAGTGAATGCACCTTAAGACCTTGATCTTAAGTGAAATAAATTGGATACACATGTTCAAATATCACACTGTTTTTCTGGTGTGAGAAACCAAAAGTATAAATTAGGACCAACATGTATAATTGATATTGGGAAATAGGAAGACAATGTTTAAACAAGAAGAGGAACTAAGAAGGAGAAAAAGGGAAAGGAAAAGGAAAAGATGAAAACAAAGCTTTTGTAAAGGGGGAAAAGAGGTTGAAGGAAGAAAGAGAAATAGGAAAAACAAAGAACAATCAAGATACTTCATGATCAGGTACAAATTCCATATGATGAATGTTATCATCATGTATATCTACAAGGTACCAATAGAATTAATTTTTTAATTAAATAAAATAGTTACAGTAGAAAAGATTTTTTAGAGAAAGGTTAGTTTTGGACCAGAGATTTAGCTCAGTGGTTCCGGCACCTGCCTTGCAAGTGCAAGGTCCTGAGTTCGATCCCAGTAACCACAAGCAATGCCGGGCGTGGTGACTCATGCCCACCAGCAATCAATACCGCATACCACAGTGCCGGATGTGGTGGCTCACACCTGTAATCTCAGCACTCAGGAGGCAGAGGCAGGAGGATTGCTGAGTTTGAGGCTTGCCTGGGCTCCATAGTGAGCTCAGGGCCAGCCTGAACTACAAAGCGAGACCCTGTCTCAAAAAAAAAAAATTAGTTTAATGTAATTGGCTTGTTTCCAAATCCTCTATTATGTTCAGTTGACCCTCCTGTCTGTTTCTGTGCCAATAGCATGATGTTCCTACCACAGAAACATAATATTACTTCGAGTCTGGAACTGTAATATCTTCCACTTTACTCTTGTTACCCAAGATCACTTTTGCTATTCTGGGTCTCTTTTGCTTCCATATGAATTTTAGAATTGTTTTCTCCAGTTCTGTGAATAATGCTGTTCCTATTTTTTTAATTGAATTCTTTATTGGTACATTTTATATACAGCTCACAATCGCACTCAACATTGGGGAATTTGTACCAGTATATGACACAAGTTAATTCTCATTTTTACTCATATCCCAACCCACCCTACAACCCCCCAACCCCTATATACATATGCTTTCTTTTTAAATCATATTTATTCTTTATCCTCATTACTTTCCCTACCACTTTCCCTTTGAATATTTCCTATTTCACAAAATCTGTCACATATTCTAGAACTCATTTACATCTACAGGTTCTCATACCAGAGAAAAGATACAGTATTTACAGATCTGTGACCTATTTCACTTATTAGTGTGTCCTCAAAGCGCTGTTCCTATTTTGACTGAGATTGCATTAAATCTGTATATCAGTTTTAGAAATGTGACCATTTTGGTTGCATTTCCATTTTCTTACGTCCTTTTCAATTTCCTCTTTAAGAAAGGAAAACTAAAGACCAATATCTGTCATGAATATGTGAAAAAATATATATAGACACACACACAAGCAAGTGGGACTTATTGAAAGTGTGCAAGGATAATTGAACATTTGAAGATCAGTTCAAATCTTCCATCCTGTCAACAGGCTAAGGGACAAATGCTCATGCTCTTCAGAATAAATCTTAACTTGTAAGTAATTTATTGCTAGTGCAAAGAAACAACCTCAGGTGATATAGGATCCTCCAAGGCCTCTGGATTGGTGTCCACGTTCTGGGAAGCATACATAGTAAACCACGGCAGATGAGGTGAAAGGGACTGCTCTCCTGGTCGTCAGCCTTGTGTCCACTTCCTCCCGGCCTCAAATATGGACTCTGATGTTGCCTCTCATCACAGAGAACCTCCCCATCACAGGCCCTTCTGGGGCCTCCCTGCCTTCTCACCGTATCTTAGCGTTTGGGGTTCATTTTGCTACTTCTTTGTTTTTTGAAAGGTTTTTGTTATGGGGAGGTCAAACTCAGCCCCTTGTGCTTCCAAGACAGGTGCAGTACCACTTGAGCTAAATCCCTGACCTCATTTTGCTACTTCTGACCAGAAGGACCATGGGAACCTTCCCAGGGCTGGCTGTGGCCCTTGGGACTTGGTATAATGATCGTCCATTTCTCCCCGAGACTCTAGCCCGGCTTGCTTGCATTCCTCCACTTGGTTTTGCTCCTAGCTGGCCCTCCCTCTCACCTCTTTTCATCTGGCCCAGGGATTGTGTTTCAGTTAGAAAACATGGTGACAGAGGCAGCCTGGGGTCTTTCAAGGGACTTGGGCCTCTTGGCTATTCCTACATGGACGCTGGCCCTCAAAAAACAGAGCCAAGGAAACATCTGTCTGCCAAGGAAACATCTGTCGGGGTGTATCCATGCCACCATCACACAAACACACACAGACACACAGACACACACGCACACACCACAGAAATAAGCACAGAACAATGCTGTTTAAACAGAAAAAATAGTGGAGAAGGAAAACACGGGGAGAAAAGCAAGGTACTCTCTTACATGTGTAAATGTCGTGGTCAGGTGAAAACTATCAATACCAAAGTGAATGAAGCCAGTTGTGTCTAACCTTAATAAATACAGGGCTAGGAGTGCACTTCAGAAGGGTACTCGTGTTATGCCCATACCAAAAAAGAAAAGAAAAAGTACACAAAATTTCCCCCAAGGCACAGTCAGCCCCATGAGTCACACAAGGACAGCCAGCCCACAAGGATAAGCAGCCACTTGCCCAGTGACACACCATCTATGGTAAGAACCTGAGATCAACTCCTGCTATAGGCCTCTGTCATCTATGGTCTCTCTGTTTCAAAGCCACTTCTTTCTTTGGCCTTTAAATGCTTCTCCTTGCCTCAGACACACCAGTTGCTCTCCACAGGCATCCCAATCTGTATCTCACCCTACTGAGAGAGCTGGTGTCTGACACTTATTTCAGGTTAACAGTCCAAAACTCAGCGCTCTAAAAAATTGACTAAAAAGCTGAACCTTTCTGTAAATTTACAACTGAATTTAAATTACCACCTGAATTTGTCGATAACAGAACAAGACTGATGCAACCACTGTGGAAATCCGAGTGAATAATCTTTAAGAAACTAGGACTTGAGGTCCCATTCGACGTTGCTATTCCCCTATTTGGTATATTTATGAAATAATTAAAAGCATCACACCACAGCGATACATGAGCACCCATGTTTATAGCAGCTCAGTTCGTAACAGCTAAATCTTGGGAAACAGCCCAAATGTCATCAACTGGAGATTGGGTAAAGATGATGTGGCTTTTTTTTTAATGGCATACTACTCAGCCATAAAGAATGATAAATTAAAGATATTTATAGCTAAATGGATGCATACTATGAGGCCATACTCATAAGTGAAATAAATAGGACCCAGATATGTAAATACCATATCATTTCTCTAATGTGAGAAACTGAAGATATAAATGAGGTCCAGAATATATGACAGGCATTGTGAAATAGGAAAAAAAATGCTCAAAGGGAAAGAGGGATGGGGACAGCAGAGGAAAGCAAAGAAGGGAAAGAAAAAAACTTGATGGAAAAAAGGAAAAACTGAAAACAAAGCTCATGTATAGGGAGGCTGGGGGTTTCAGGGCGAACAGGAGAATGAGAAAAAAAGAATCAAGATATATCATGTACAAGTACAAATTCCCAGTGGGGAATGTGATCATAATGTATTCCTAAGATGTACCAATAAACTCAATTTATTATTTAAAAATTTTTTCGCTCATCCTGAGTTATTTTCACCCTGTGGTTTCTCTTGCTGTGCAGAAGCTTTCTAAAAAGGAACCCTTCTTCACTGTTGGGTGGGAATGTAGATTGATGCAACCACTACAGAAATCCACATGCAGATTCCTCAAAAAAACTAGGCTTAGAGGTACTGTTTGACCCAGCTATTCCCTTCCCGGGTATCTTCCCAAAAGAATTAAAAGCATCATATCATGCCAATATACATGTACCCACGTTTGTAGTGGCAGTTCGTAATTGTTAATTCTTGGAAACAACCTAAATGCCCATCAGCTGGTGACTGGATAAAGAAGATGTGATTTTTAAAAATAAAATGGAGTATTAGTCAGCCATGAATAACGATAAACTAGAAACATGTATTGCTAAATGAATGCACACTGAAGACATACTCTTAAGTGAAATAAATAGGACACACATGTAAAAACCAAATAGTTTCTCTGAGGTGAGAAACTGAGGACCAAGTTGTATAACTGCTACTATGAAATAGGAAGAAAAGGCTCAAGGAGAAGGGAGAAAAGCAAAAGAAAACATAGGATAGCCAGGCGTGGTGGCTCACACCTGTAATCCCAGCACTCGGGAGGCAGAAGCAGGAGGATTGCTGAGTTTGAGGCTAGACTGGACTACATAGTGAGCCCAGGGCCAGCCTCAACTACAAAGCGAGACCTTGTCTCAGAGAAAAAAAGAAAAAATAAGGAAAAAATAGAAATAATGCTTTTGTAAATCAGGAGGGGTGAAGGGGAGGGGAGGGGCATGGGCAAAAAAGAAGTAAGATATATTCTGTACAGGTACAGAATTCCAATGATGAATGTGATCATAATGTATACCTAATAATGTACCGATAAAATTAATTTTTAAAGACAAAGACATCATCTTGCCAAGTTGAGGTAAACTTGCTCACTTTTGAATTCTTTTCTCCTTATTCGAGCAAATAGTGTTTGGTTACTTTAGGGCTAACTCCGTCCTCATTCCCATCGTCTTGGAAGTGATAGGAGTTTCAAAGGGCTTATATGCTATTTATCATCAGAGACAAACATCTCTCTGCTCTAGCATTGCCTCGGGTCCTGGCTGGTCACTCCTCCAGGATAGGTCGCTCAGATGATGGATATAAGCCTCATCGCCATAATTCCGCCTTCAGAATAGCCCTTTGCACAATCTGTGGGAGACAGACCTTCAAAGAGTGTGCACTCCTGATTCCAACAGGAAGCGTTCAGTCCCAGCTGTGATCAGACTGTCTCTGCACATCTTCAGAACACTCTGCATGCTCTCCTGATCTATGGGGACTGCCATGAGACTCTGCGCATGCCTCAAACTACATACCAGGGCCGCTTGCCAACCACCATTCCTCCAGCTCCACAGCTCCGTCGCCTCTGTTAGAAATGAGGCTCCTCAGCCGGAAATTTGGCTCAGTGGTTCCGGCACCTGCCTACCAAGCCCAAAGTCCTGAGTTCCATGCCCTATAACCACATACAATACCAGGCATGGTGACTCACGCCCACCAGCAATCAGTATCACGTACCACAGTGCCAGGCATGGTATGGCTCATGCCTGTAATCCCAGCACTTGGGAGGCAGAGGCAGGAGAATTACTGTGAGTTCAAGGCTTGCCTGAGCTACATAGTGAGCTCAGGGTCAACCCAAACTAAAAAGCCACACCCTGTCTCATAAAAGGGAGGGGCTGAGAGAAGGGTTTCTCAAATAGAGGGCCACCATGTCCTGAACCACATCCCTTCTTACCAACAGACACACTTGGGACCCTGTAAGTGGGATCTGGGAACATGCAAAGAGCCCCCTGTAGGAAACGGGAAAGGAACATTACTAGAACCTTTGCCTTAGGTTCTGGTCTCCTGTGAGTTCCCAGCCCATGTCAAAATGATAATCAGATAGAAACGAGGCTTAGAGAAACTGAGTTTGGGCCTGCTCCATGCTACTCTGGGTAGCAAAAGACCCCAGGCCCCAGCGTGCCACAACTTCTATTCAGCACCTCTAGAGTAACAAAATGTAACAAAGACTCAGAGGGCAGGGCAGACAGGGCCGTGGCACAGTTCCACCCTGAAGCATCACAGCCTGTGGGACCACCAGAGTCCTTGTTGTTTCCAGAGGTGAAGGTGAGTCCAACATCCGCAGGCAGGCAGGAAGGACTGGTCAGTTTCGACCTTCCAATTACTTCTCCCAAACAGGATTGTTCCCAACAGCCCTCAATGGCATCTTACACGCAAAAAGTTAAGGACCAATGGAAGAGTTTAACCACCAACCCTCTTCAGAATTTGATTCAAAAAGTATAAACTAGCAACTGGCGCCTCTTTCCAGTTCCTCCCAATCCATCTCCAATACCCACAGCTGGTCCATAGCTATTCTTTCTAACAGGAAAGCTGTTTCCACATCATCCTGTTATCATTTCCCTTATGATCATTTACAAAGTCCTCCAGGCTTTATGCTTTGAGTTCAATACCTTTTTCCATTTTAATTTCCTTAGATTTCAAAGTCACGCTTTTAATTTTAAAACTGGAGGTGAGGGGCCGGAGATTTAGCTCAGTAGTTCTGGCACCTGCCTCGCAAGTGCAAGGTCCTGAGTTCGATCCCCGGTAACCACATACAATGCTGGGCGTGGTGACTCATGCTTGTAATCCCAGCACTCGGGAGGCAGAGACAGGAGGATTGCTGAGTTCGAGGTTTGCCTGGGCTACACAGTGAGCTCAGAGCCAGCCTGAACTACAAAGCGAGACCCTGTCTCAAAATAAATAAATAAAACACAGGAGAATGCAAATATAAGTTACAAATGGAACCTACTTGAAACCCCAAGGAACTGTTTTAGCCTCACATATATGTTATCATATGCCTCAATATATGTTATCCTCTTCTACTGTTAAGCCAGAATTTTTTTGCTGGGAACATGGTGTACTCCAAATCAAAACTGTATTTCCAAGATTGAGCTATCACGAACTGAGCTGCTATGAACAAGGGTGTACATCTGTCTTTCCAATGTGAGTTTTTAAATTCTTTTGGGTATATTCCTAGCAGGGGTATAGCAGGGTCAAATGGGACCCGTAGTCCTAGTTTTCTGAGAAATCTCCACAC
>PVIC010037846.1:0-17867 GCA_004025085.1 Thryonomys swinderianus | reverse complement strand
TTTTTTTTTTTTTTTTGCTTTTTGGAGACAGGGTCTCACCTTGTAGTTCAGGCTGGCCCTGAGCTCACTATGGTGCCCAGGCAAGCCGCTGCGAACTCAGCAATCCTCTTGTCTCTGCCTCCCGAGTGCTGGGATGACAGGCGTGAGCCACCACGCACAATCTCCACGCCCAGCATTCTATGTGGTTACCAGGGATCGAGCTCAGGTCCTTGCTCTGGCGAGGCAGGCACCGGAACCACTGAGCCAACCCTCCGGCCCCAATCCTTTTGTCTTTTTAGTCCTGGAGAGGTGCTTACCAAGGAAGAGCACCTTCAGGGAACATTTGGCAGTATCTGGTGGTCACAGCAGTAAGGGTAGGGAAGTTTGCTTGGCATAGTGGGTAGAGCTCCAGGGTGCTGCTGAACCTCCTGTAGTGCATAGATGCCCCCATGGTGGGGAATGAGCCATCCCCTAATGCTGTGGAGGGAGGTGCAGAAACCCCGTCCTGGTGCCCAGCAGATAATGGGCAGTGGAGCACTGTAAAGATCCTCATTACAAGTGGGAAAAGAAATTTGTACCACATAAAGTGATTATTGCATGGATAGCTGGCTGTATGAAAAATATGTTCATGTGTTCATGTGTCTATAAAAAGTATAGGGATGCAGAAATGTAAGATCATGGGTAACTTTTCTGTTTTCCTCTGTCCTTCTGTAACGGGACTTTTTTTTTTTTTGAGACAGGGTCTCGCTTTGTAGTTCAGGCTGGTCCTGAGCTCACTATGTAGCCCAGGCAAACCTTGAACTCAGCAATCCTCCTGTCTCTGCCTCCCGAGTGCTGGGATTATAGGCATGAGCCATCACGCCCGGCCTGTAACGGGACTTTTTAAAAATGGTGAGCTAGTGTTTCTTTGCGATGAGGACAAACAAAACCCCAGCGAAACTGTCTGCATTAGTGGAGAGTCCAGCTGGACCGTGACCAGTGCTGTTCTGTCTCGTAGGTGGTCTGGGCCTCTCCAACACCATGTATGCACGGCTGGGGGAGGCCATCAGCCTGGACTGGTCCATCACCATGACTCTCGCGGCACACCAGACCCTCGGGCTCAAGGTCAGCTGTGTGGGGCTTCTTGGGTCTTTCCACAGGAGGTACAAGCAGGGCTTGCTCACTTTTCTGAGATGAAGCAGCCCTGATAGGTCAGGGTCTTGGAGGAGAGCGAGACCAGCTGCTCTTACAGCCCCGCCCTGCACTGTCCCTTTGTGCTGAGTCCTCCCTCCCCATGCCTCTGGCATGTGTGACCCATCCTTCAGGGCCCAGGTCTGATGCAAGCCTTCAACCGGGGCTGAAACGAGCCGTTTCCTGAGCTGTTTTTCTGCTCTGTGTACATAGGCCTTCTTCGCCCCGGAAGGCTCAGAGCCTCTTGGCACAGGTCTAAGGTCGCGTGGTTCTCAGGTGCCTTCTTGTCAGTTAGCTCTGCTCGGTGTAGGCGTCTGAGAAAGCCGAGTGAGTTCTCTGTTCCATGAGGACTAGCCCACGCCGCAGTCATTTGGCGACAAGGCGGAGCAGAGCTCTGACATAGACTGGGCACCTTCTCTGTGCTGGGTATGGTGCCAGCACCCCGTCTTCACTGCCCATCATCCAGACCATTGTGGCAGTATGAAGAGTCCCCAGTGTGTAGATCATGAGATAGGGCCACCTGTCTGGGTGGTAGAAGAGGCCCTGACCCCAAAGCTTAATTAGACTGTGGTTTTTTTAGGGGATCATCTTGGTTGGCACTGATGAGCAGAAGACCAGATACTTGCCCAGGCTGGCCTCTGGGGAGCACATCGCCGCCTTCTGCCTGACAGAGCCAGGCAGGTTTGTGCCTCTTGGTGTCTTACAAGATACATTAAGAGAAAGGGCTGTTTGTGTGTAGGGGCTGTTTTTCTTCCTTATCTTAAATCTTTGGAAAAATTGGCCCCCCCTAACTTTTTGCCAGTTTTCTTGTCTTAATCTTACTTTGCTTTGCCGAGATCAACATTGGTTCAACAGATGCAGTCAGGCTACTGCATTTCTGTACCCCCGGGACCCTGAGGGATTCTCCTCTCTGAGGGTGTGGGACGGAGCAGTGTCTCTGTTCCCAGATCGGGAGCTGAGACCCAGCCAGGTGCTGTGATCAGCCCAAGGGCACCTGTTTAGGGCGAGCGGGACGGGGAGGACTCAGGCCTCCTAGCAAGTCTATCCCTGGTCACTCCCCTGGGACCCAGCAGTGGTCATGTTCCAGCATCAGAGTTGAGAATGGACAGATGTCCTGTGCCTTAGAAAGTCACTCATACCCTTAGTCTGACCCTGCGTGTAAATAACTTAGTTTCTGTAGCCACGTGCTACTCACTTCCATTCCCGGATCCCGACCCCACCCTCATGGATGCCCAATACTGCTCTGCCTTGACCGTCTGTCTCTGTGCAGTGGGACCGATACCACTTCCATCCAGACCAGGGCCACGTTAAGTGAGGACAAGAAGCACTACATCCTCAATGGCTCCAAGGTACAGCCCCGCCTGTCTGTCGGTCAGGTCAGCAGTCAGGTCTGCGTGACCTTCACCCCTGCTGTGATCGCCTCAGGCCCTGAGGAATGGTTGCTGCTCTGTATATCCTCTTTTGACCTGTCTTGACGGGATGCTACTCCTTTTCGGCAGAATAAAATGCATCTCAGAGCGGCTCAGTGACACGGCAGAGGTCCTGCGTCCCGTGCCACATCTGTGGCCAGGCAGGGACGGCAGCAAGGCCTTCTGGCTTTGAAATCTCCGTGCTTATTATGCATGTGTCTCCAGGAGTGACTTTAGGAGTTTACTTAACGTTTTTTTCCAAAAAGTCCCAGATGATACAGCCAGGTGTAATGGTGCATGCCTCTCATCCCAATACTCAGGAGGCTGAGGCAGGAGGATTATTTGATTTCAAGATCATCCTGGGCTACCTAATGAGCTCAAGGCTAGTCTGAACAACATAATGAAGCACTGTCTCAAAAAACAAGTAAAGAAAAAATCCCAGATGCACACAAGACTGCTGTGATGCACTGCAGTGGACTGGCACTGGCTGCCATGTTGCCTCTGTTGGCCTCGCCATTGGTGGGCGGCATCTGCGACAGTGTCCACTTGGATGTCTGAAAGATAGGAAGCCGTGTTGCCATTATTAGTGGAAACATATATAAGTTTCTTACTCTCTGGTCAGCTTTTGGATTTCCCTGGTTGTCACGTACCTTTTCCCGTTTAATAGTTTGTTTAAATCAGGATTGAAATAAGTCCCAGCCATGTAGTGTTTAGTGGTCTGTCTGTTCTTCTCCCTCCTCTCTTTCCTTCCGCCTTTCACCTCTCCCTTCCTTTTTTTTAACTGACAAGCCCTGTATTGATGTGTGGACTTCTATACGCCCTGTGACACGATTGGGATCCCCTCTCGTTAAAAGCCTGTTGTCTGGTGGTGGCATCTGATCCTCACAAATACCACTAGGTGCCACCCCCGCAACGCAGCCCCAGCCTCCTGTCTTGGGAACATCCTTGTTCTGGGGAGACTGAGCTGGGCCCCCCACCCTTGCAGAGCCAGGTATTTACGTGTCTGGCCTGCACTTTGGTGGGCTGTGGAAGATTAAAGGCAGAGATGGAGTCGGGATGCAACTGCAGAGGCCTCTCACTGTCTTCCCTCAGGCCTGGATCAGCAATGGAGGACTGGCCAGTGTTTTCACTGTGTTTGCAAGGACGGAGGTGGCCGATTCTGATGGCTCGGTGAAAGACAAGATCACAGCATTCATAGTCGAAAGAGACTTTGGTGGAGTCACTAACGGGAAACCTGAAGACAAGTTAGGCATTCGGGGTTCCAACAGTAAGTGGTGTGTGTGTGTGTGTGTGAAAGTGTAAGAGAGGGAGAGCGCAGGGTGTGACCCAATTTCTGCTCTGTCCCAATGTCAAAGTAAAATGAAACTTAAATCTATTTGATTTTAAGTGAGCATTGTAGCAAGCTCGGCATCTCTGGCAAGGCACATGGGGTTCTGCGGTGATTCCATTTACTGAGTGGACCCGGCCGTGTGCTGGCCGTGACTGGCCATGCGCTGAGCTGTGAGCACCCCTGAGGAACAGGGTCACAGAGCGCTGAAGCTGGCCGCAGGCGGTGGCAGACCCGCACAGACAGGCAGCGGTGTCCTCAGCAGACACTGTGCCAGGCCTCCAGTCTTCCCCTGTCATCGCTGTCCTCTTGCTCCCCCACCCTTCCTGGCCACGTGTCATCCCTGGCAGCACTTGGTTCCCTGGAGACTGTGTCCTGGTCCCTGTCCTTCCCCCTTCTGGTGCTGCCATGGAGTCCTCGCAGAGCTCAGCTGTCCTGGTTGAGTGATCAGAATGTCCATCCTGGAGGGACCACACTGCGCATGGCGTCTCTGGGCCACCTCTGTGCTTCCCATGTCTTTGGGAACGAGACATATTTGGCATATGCTGTTCAGGCTTGAGCACTGTCAGGAGTCCCACCTCACAGAAGTTGTGCGGCCTTGAGCAGTCTCATGTCTTCTGGCTGCGGTTTCCTCAGCTGCAAGGAGGAGGAGTGAGAGACCTTGTGGGTCTGACCACAGTGACTGGTGCTGCTTCTTGTAGCACAGAGGGGAGCTGCTTAGGCTCCCCTGCAGGAAAAGGGTGGCGGCTGGGCTGCCTGGGAGCAGCTCTGCAGGGGCCCAGCACACTGAGGCCTGGACAAGTGGTTTCTTCCCAGGGATTGAGCGGCACAATGTAATGTCAGAAAGGGAGGCAAGGTCCTACCCATACCTGGCAGCCTTTGGCAGGAGGCCTGATCCTCAGCCTTAAGGATGACCTGGAAGCCAGACAGGTGCTGATGTACTTGCCTTTCACCCCACCATCTTTCACACAGTTCCAGTAATAGGAGGAACAATTGTAGACACAGCTTGCTGTGCCTGGCTTGTCTCGCCTTGAGCCCAGACCCATCCTGAACCTTTTCTTTGGTGCACAATGCCAGGGGCTGCCATGCTTAAGGAACCAGTGTGCAAACACTTGTTGCAGAAACTGTGCCCTCACCCTGCCCCACCTCTCCTCTCTGCACCCCCTCACATCAACTGTGCCTCCGGAATGTGTCTCTGCAGGGCACCTGCCTGCCTGGCGTGTCTCACAGCTCAGCTTGTGGCCAGGGCATTTTGTTGTGTCACAGTCCTTGGGTGCCCAGGGTAGTCTGCTGTAGGCTGTGGGTTGGTGCAGGTTCGCCTGTGTTTTCCACACCATTCAGGCCGTATACATCTAAAAGCCTCGCTCACAGTGGATCGGCTACACTCCTTTGGCCAAACCCAGCCTCAGAGGCAGGGAAAGGGAGGTCTCTGCTCCCCAAAGTGGGAGCCCTGGTGCTACAACACCCGTAAGCTTGTTTTTTGGTTTTTGGGTTTTTTTTGAGACAGTATTTCTCTTTGTAGTTCAGTCTGGCCCTGAGCTCACTATGTCGTCCAGGCAAGCCTCGAACTCAGCAATCCTCCTGCCTCTGCCTCCCGAGTGCTGGGATTACAGGTGTGAGCCACCACGCCTGGCATCCTTTAGGGTTTTGTTAGAGCTAGGAACTGGCACCAAGAATTCCTTTGATCCTAGCTCTTGCTAAATGTTGATTTATCTAGTGTGAATTATTATTCCTCTGACTACCCTTTAAGCTTATACTACGTTTCATGCTCTTAATACAAATATTATCCACACCCTCTAATTTGTCTTTATCTCTGCTGTTTATTGCATCCAAGGCAGCAGCCAGGATATTGTATCGTCTACCTTAGAGTTGGTCTCTCTCTGATCCAAAGTATGACCTCTACAAAGACAGGAGCTTTGCCTTTCTGTCTTGTCCACCTGTTGCCGAATAAATAAATGAACGCATGTATGAATGAACTGTGGATCAAGTGGAGAGTGATTTGCATTTGTTAGATAAGATCTCTCATTTCCTGCTACAGTTTGTGAAGTCCACTTTGAAAACACCAAGGTGCCCATTGAAAATGTCCTTGGAGAAGTTGGAGGTGGCTTTAAGGTGAGTTGTCAGCTGAGGCCGTGGTGTGCAGTTTCACACTTGGAGCATGTTGGTCTCACTTTTTGTCCCATCCCTCTCCGCTTTGGGCCTGTGAGCAGGATTTCTCTGGCGGGAAATCAGCAACATGGAGGTGGGAAAGCCAGCTTACTCCTAGAGGAGGTTGAAAGGTCTTCCTGCATTGCTAGCATCTCTGTTGTCTTGAGTGAGGGGTGGGTGCCCCCCCCCTCCAGCAGAGACAGAAAAATAGAAGCAGCAGAAATGGGCCAGTGGGCTCTCGAGAAGTTCAGGTTCTGGGACTATACCACCCTAGTCTTAAATCCCTGTCTGAGTTTCTTTACTTCCAACCTGGAATCAGGTCTATTTTTTATTGAGAAATAATTCGTATAGCATGAAATTCAGCTTTTTTTTTAATTGAATTCTTTATTGGTACAATTTATATACATCTCAAAATCACATATAACATTGGGAAATTTGTACCAGTATATGCCACAAGTTAATTGTCATTTTTACCCATATCCCTACCCACTCCCCCCTCCTCCCCCCTTTATACATGCTCTTTTATTTTCTTTCTGTATCATATTTATTCCTTCCCCTCATCACATTCCCACACCAAGTTTCCTATAGAAATATTCCACTCTATAAAAGCTGTCCTACTTTCTAGAACTCATTTGCAATTTACAATTCCCGGATCTTCTCTTTGGCATGAACACCTGTAGATGCAAATGAAATTCAGCTTTTTTTTGAGACAAGGTCTTGCTTTGTAGCCCTGAGCCCACTATGTAGCTCAGGCAAGCCTCGAACACACAGCAGTTCTCTTGCGTCTGTTTCCTGAGTGCTGGGATTACAGGCATGAGCCACCATGCCCCGCATTGTGGTGTGTGGTACTGATTACTGGTAGGCATGAGTGGGAATTGTTATATGTGGTTCCTGGGGATTAACCAGGGACCTTGCACATGCAAGGCAGACGCCAGAACCATTGAGCTAAATCCCCGGCCCCGAAATTCAACATTTTTTATTTTATTTATTTATTTATTTATTTATTTTTGAGACAGCGTCTCGCTTTGTAGTTCAGGCTGGCCCTCAGCGCACTATGGAGCCCAGGCAAGCCTCGAACTCAGCAGTCCTCCTGCCTCTGCCTCCTGAGTGCTGGGATTACAGGCATGAGCCACCACACCCGGCACTGTGGTATGTGGTATTGATTGCTGGTGGGCATGAGTCACTACGCCCAGCATTGTATGTGGTTACCGGGATTGAACGCAGGACCTTGTGCTTGCGAGCCAGGCATTGGAACCACTGAGCTAAATCTCTGACCCACACTTATCTAATTCTTTCATGAGTTTGAACACACCAGTAACTCCTGGGTCAGACACTCTGGTGAATCCAGAGATCATGACGCAATAAAGGGTGAGGTGAGAATTCAGAGGGCTGCAGCGTTGCTGGCCTCTGGGGTAGGGCAGGGTGGTGAGATGAGTGCAAGCAGGTGTGTGCCAGCCCCTCTGCCAGAGAGAGGGTGGGCAGAGAGCAGACACATGGCTAGAGGCCTCTGCTGGCTCCCTGAGTAGTGCTTGCGTGAGGCCAGATGTCAGGGAGGTGGCTGCCGTGGGGCCTTGGGAGCGTCACGTTACCACCCTGAGCCTGGGCTGCTTTGCCTGCGAAGTGTAACTTCTGACCCTGTGGCGTCGCAGGGAACGTCAGTGCAGGTTGGTCCACGTTCCTGCTCCCCCCTAAGCATGAGCCCATTGGCTTTTGGAACAGCAGTGCCCCATGGCATAGGCTGCGATGATGTGGGTGGGAGCTGGAGCTGGAGCAGATCACAGTTCTTTGCCTTCAAGATTCCTTTTCTAGGGAAACAGACAAGCATGGTGGGATCTGTTGCTAGTGTGTGCTTCAAAGCCCCTGGGCTTTTCCTACTCTCCCCACAGCTGGCCATGAACATCCTCAACAGCGGGCGGTTCAGCACGGGCACCATAGTGGCTGGAAGGATCAAGAAATTGATTGGTAGGTAAGTGAGGGCCAAGAGGACTTTGCATTGCCATGTTGGCCCCACCGCAGCCAGGAGGCTGTGCTGCTCCTCAGGGTGGGCTGGTGCGCAGCCAGGCCGCCTGCACAGAAGACTTGCTTGGCTTTAGCACCTGGGCTTTGTTCCCACCTGGGCCCAAGGAGTGGGCTTTGTGCTTGAGTCTGACCCACGTGGAGAAGAGAGCGCGCCAAGCATTCCTCTGGCCAAGCAGCGCTTGGTGAGTGCGGGTCTCGTAGCGGTCCTCCGTAGATCTTGTCGGGGAGTCCACACCATGAGTGAGCTGTGAGGTTAGGCTTGAGCCAAGGCCCTTGGCTGCTGGGCCTTTGTTTTTCCTGTGTGGTACCAGTTTTCTTTGTCTGAATAGAAAACAGCCCAATAACCATTCTTGCTGTGAGGCTGTGACCTCGGGGAAGGGGAGGTACGCATAGGGTGGATACATGAGGCTCTGGTTGATTTCCTTCCCTCAGTTTGATAGATGTGGAATCTGAGCAGGCAGGTCGTTTCCTGCAGCCCCTGGACCTAAAACTAGTGCTCAGGGCTACTCTGCTAGGCTGTTTGCAATATCCTTGCTTCTGCTTCTGTGAGAGCTTCATATGATCTCACAGTCAGCATAAGGGGCAGAGCCTGTGAGATCCTATAATCCAGAAGTGCACGGGTCGCCTAGGGGATTGCTAGGACCTGGGGAGAGGTCAGGTGTGCTCAGAACTCTGCCCTTGAGTACATTCTGAAAGCAGGTGCCTCTGCCTTCTCTCCGATGGCATCTTCACAGTGACTCGGGTCAGCAGTGTTGAGGAAATGAGGGTGGTTCGCTTGGGCCCCTCCACTAGGATCGGGGCCAGGCCTCAGGTCTGTGTGTGACTCGGAGCCTCATGTGCTGTCCTAGTGCTGCTGCCTGCTGGGTCCAGGAGGAGCGGATGTCCTGCCTATGCCCCACAGGTGCTGGAACAGGGGTCACTGGCTGCAGTGGCCTCCAAGGGTAATGGTGGCCCACGGCCTATAGAAATCACATTTGGATAATCAAAGGTTCCAGATCTTTCTAACAACTCTTTTGTCCTTTAGAATTGACTGCTGAGTATGCCTGCACGAGAAAGCAGTTCAACAGGAAACTGAGTGAATTCGGATTAGTCCAGGTACCAAAGTGATTTCACCTTGTGGACGTGAGGTGTGTGCTTGATGTGGTCTTTGTCCTGTTGCCTCTTGTGTGGTGATGTAAGACCAGGAAGGCCAGGGTCGACAGGCCCCTTTCATGAAGGCTGTCTTTGGGTCTCTTGGGCAGGAGGCTTCTGACTTAATAGCTTCTCTCTTGGTTGTCAGCCTTGGGTCTCAGCTTGTGATTGTTTTTCCTGAACACTCCAGGAGAAGTTTGCTCTGATGGCTCAGAAGGCTTACGTGATGGAAAGCATGGCCTACCTCACTGCAGGGATGCTGGACCAGCCGGGGGTCCCGGACTGCTCGGTGGAGGCAGCCATGGTGAAGGTATTCCCAGGGCAGCCAGGAGTGGGGGTGGGGTGGGGACAGATCTCTGCTGTGGCCTTTGCAACATTTTCCTCATCTTAGTGTATAGATCAACGCATCCTGCGTCCAGGGTGTATGGGAAAAGGCAGGTTCAGGCAGGGCCCTGGCATGCACTGGCTTTGGGCTATCTGATTGTCCTGCAGTGACCTCCAAGGGTAATGGCAAAGGGCAGTACAAAGTGGTAAAGGACAGTGCCAGCTGGCTGTCAGTGTGTAACAAGCTGATGTGTCCCCTGGGGTGTGGCCACAGCCACAGGAGAAAGGTGATTGTATAGTTTGACATCAGCGTAACTTACCAGGTGGGGTGTTTCAAGTAAAGGTCCTTTCTTTTTTTTTTTTTTGAGACGGTCTCGCTTTGTAGTTTGGACTGGCTCTGAGCTCACTATGTAGCCCAGGCAAGCCTCCAACTCAGCAGTCCTCCTGTCTCTGCCTCCCGTGTGCTGGGATTACAGGCTTGAGCCACCACGCCCAGCACTGTGGTATGTGGCATTGATTGCTGGTGGGCGTGAGTCTCCACACCCAGCATTTTATGTGGCTTCTGGGGATCGAACTCAGGACCTTGCGTTTGCCAGGCAGGCGCCAGAACCACTGAGCTAATCCTCCGGCCCATAAAGGTCCTTTCTTACAAGTCAGTGGCCTCCTTCCTCTTGGGATCACAAGTGGCTTTTATGCAGTGTTTGATGAGGTAGAAACCTGCTCCCTCCTGCTTTTGTTTAGGGATGTCATTTGTCTTAGCTACACTGAAAAAGGTGGCAAGCCTCCTTTTGCTCCCTGGAAGTGTTGGGGACCTCTGGAAATGAATTCTTCAGAAGTTAGTTGCCCTAGAGAAGCGAGCATTCTGGGATGGCAGGATGGACAGGCAGATAGGGTGGAAAATGAGTCTTTAGGCACAGCATGTGCACTGGGTACGGCGGCCCCAGTGCGTAGTCACGTCTTCCTCTCCCTCCAGCAGTGCCGCACAGTGACAGGTGGCTGTGTCCTGAGCTCTTCAGTTGCTAAGGCTAGATGAGTGGTGGCAAAGCTAGGGGCGAGTGCCACCACGGGCAGTCTGCATCATCCAAAGCTCTAAACGACTCAGCGTCACTGGCCTAGAGCTAAGCTGACAAGCCACTCACAGAGGGGACAGGGAGAGAAGTCCTAGGCGTGCAGAGTTGGGGGTCACAGAGGCCTGGGCCGGGCAGGAGTGGGCTCACTCCTTGGAGAAGGGGGAATTGTGGGTGGGTTTTAAAAGCACAGGGTTGAGGAACACAGCTGTGTGAGAGGTCATGGTGGGGAAGCAGCTTCTGTCCGTGTCATCAGCAAGGCAGAGGCATTGCCTGCAGCTGGGTCTTTATTGGGAGGCTAGCCTGAGCCCAAAGCTTAGGCCCTTTCCACAGCCTCCCGGGCTTCGAGAGATGTAGGTCCTCCTCTCGGAGGGACTAGGCCCCAGCACCTTGTGCTCCTCTCGCAGGTGTTCAGCTCCGAGGGTGCCTGGCAGTGTGCGAGCGAGGCGCTGCAGATCCTGGGGGGCTTGGGCTACATGACAGACTACCCGTATGAACGCATGCTGCGCGACGCCCATGTCCTCCTCATCTTCACTGTGAGTGGTTGGCTGCAGACTTCCCACGGATGTCCCCCCCGCCTCCACCTTCCTGGTCCTGGGGCGCTGCGGGGGCCCAGCAGGGCTCCCCATGGCAGGCTGCACCCATTCACAGCCCACTCTGCAGAAGGAGACATTGCAGCTGGAGAGGCCAAGCGGTCCCTAGTTGGGTTCTGTCGTGGCTGGACAGGGTGGGACAAACCTCTCGTGGGAGACCATGGATCCAGTCGCAGGTCAGCAGGGGCAACTCTGAAGGCCGTCTCAGCCTGACCCCTCTCCTTCCCTGACTGCTGCTCTCCAAGCAGGCACAGCCTGGAGGGCCTGTCGGTGTGTGCCCGGGGAGGAGGGGCTGGGACAACCGTGGGTTGCTGTGCTCTAGGACAGCACAACTGCCCGAGGACGATGCCGTGGGACAGGTACAGTGTGCATCTGGGAGGAGGGCTGGATTCTGCCGGAAGCATGTACGCTTGGCACTTTTGTGCAAGAAGGACTTTGGCCAGCGCCAGGCCAGTCAGTGTGGGTAGAGAGGCAGGGAAGCGGAGGGTTCCAGGCCCAGGAGAGACCTGACAGCAGGGAGCAGCAGGCCGGCTCCTGTGGTGGGGTAGGGACAGTGTCAGGGAGATCAGGCAGGATGAGGAACACAGGGAAGGAGCTGGAATGCAGGAGACGTTGGCTGACAAGTAAAAACTTTGGAGACCATAGGAAGTTTTGGAGAAGAAAGAATTCGGTTGTATTGGTTCTGGGACATTCTCCCAGAGCTACTGCGACGAGAGGCCAGCGTGTTTCCTCTGCAGGCAAAGCAGACTAGGCCTCGGGTGCGTGGGAGGCATGAGACTTGGAGGGTGAAGCCCCAGCACTGGCCTGGTTGCCAGAGGCCCCTTAGGCTGTGGCTTGAGTTGTGGGCGGCTCCTAGACTGCGTGCCCCAAGGAAGCCCACACCCACATGTGCCAGCCTGCCTGTCCTCTCCTTTTGAGAGTGGTTAGGTGCCAGCCTGAGGTCAGGAGAGGAGGCGCCCAGGAGACCAGGCTCTTGTGTCAGTGGGTGGATACTCGGCAGTGGTTTTGGGAACCCTCGTGGCCATGGCTCTGTGGGTGCAGAACTTAGGGTGCTGCTGCTTAGGGTGAGCTGGGGCAGTTGTTCGAGGGTTCTACTCCCTACTTCCCACCCAGGGGTGCATGCTGTCTATGCTTACATGGGATGCCTGCCCTACCCCCTCACCACGGGACACAGGATAGGAAGAGGTGCCTGCAAACCTCCGGGTATCGATCCCCGGCACTCGAGGTCCCAGCTGTTGCTAAGTGCTTTGTGGCTTCCTAGAGGCACCTGCACTCCAAACAGTGCCCGCAGACCTGTACCCCACAGCAGCTGTGCCCTGGGCACGGCAGCCCCACCCGCAGGGAATGCTGGTATTCATTTTAAGGAGTCGACAAGGCTGGCGGTGGTATCCCTAGGAGGCCATGCCATACTCTCTGTGCTGACGCTGTACAGAGGGAGCCGGGGGGGGTTCACCTTCCCAGCACGCACAGCACTGCTGGAGCTGGTGGCGGAGCAGCTGGTGACTTCTACACTGCCGGCCACAGGGGACCAACGAGATTCTCAGGCTGTTCATCGCTATGGCGGGACTGCAGCATGCTGGCTGCATCCAGACTGCGAGAATGAAGTAGGTGCTGTTCCCTGGTCTGCTTCTTGGGCCGCCTGCTGGCCCCCTGTGGGACGGGAGGTGGGGGCTGTGGCCCTGCAGGGCGCTCTCAGGCTAGCACTATAGGGCAGTGACTGTAGGGCCTAGAGTTCGGCCCTCGCCTGAGGCCAACAGGGGAGCCTGCCGGCCAGGGCAGCCCTTCTATCTCCTGGCAGCTGCTGGCTCCCACACCATGCCTGGTGTTTCAGAGGCTGACGAGGGAGAGGTGTCCTTCAGGTAGCTGGCCAGCCCGAGACGCTTGTCCCCCTGCCCCTGTCTCAGGGCACAGCCATCCGATCCTTGCCCGAGCCTGAGTACAGGTTGCCAATAGCATTTTGCAGCCTCCTTAGTCAGGTAGGGGCCTCTGGGAAGCTGGCTGCATGCGTGTGCCCCCCACGCCACTGCTCGTGACAGGCCAACAGAGGCCCCTGCACCCCCGAGCCCCACAGGCCCAGCCGAGAAGGGCTGTGGAGCGCCAGGGCCCCTGGGAGTAGCGGGAGCCAACGGTGGGGCCTAGAGCCGCGGCACCGTGGACTTTGTGCAGTGAGTTTAAACGGGGCAACATGGATGTAGTCATGAAGACCATTGGCCAGAAGCTTCGGGACTCTCTGGGCCACACCGTGGACATGGGGCTGACAGGCGAACTTGGACTGGTGCACCCTAGCCTTGAGGTGAGTAGCTCCCTCCATTCTGGAGGGCTCTGCCGGGGGAGGAGAGGGGCCGCCTGCATGCTGCTGTCGCTTGGGGCACTTTGCCGCACCTGTAGTGCAGAGCCCCGGGCTGGGCGCTGCCAGCTGCGGGCACGGTACTGAGCACAGCCTGTCTTTGGGCCGGTCAGGACAGTGCTGTCAAGCTTGAGCAGAGCGTCTTTTACTTCGGCCGGACTGTTGAGTCCTTGCTGGGCCGCTTTGGAAAGGTAAGGGCGCTGTGGGCCTGGAGCCCAGGGGCCTCCCACAACCCCGGCAGGCACAAGACCCCTGGGTGTGGTGGGTCCCTGCTGGCTGCGTGTTCCACAGGGTCTCTTAGACCCCAGGGCAGGGGCCGGGTCTGCGGGGTTCTTTAACATACCGAGCACCAGCCTGTGTCGCCTGGGTTCCAGGGCCTCATCTTACCCTGACCCCACCCAGCCCAAAGGGAGAACCCGGGGCTGCTGGGAGTCGGCCTCCCCCAGCCTGGAGGAGAGGGGTCCCTGAGGGACCTGAATGGAGGCTGAGATGGGGCTCAGGGCAGGAGCTGTCAGGCCAGGTCGCCGGTCTCCGCTCTGTCCCTCCCCAGA
The DNA here is from genome assembly GCA_004025085.1 of Thryonomys swinderianus. Classification (NCBI taxonomy): domain Eukaryota; kingdom Metazoa; phylum Chordata; class Mammalia; order Rodentia; family Thryonomyidae; genus Thryonomys; species Thryonomys swinderianus. The sequence goes on along the minus strand of PVIC010037846.1, from coordinate 3,802 downwards.
GCATCGTGGACGAGCAGCTGATACTGAAGCGGGTGGCCAACATCCTCATCAACATGTACGGCATGACGGCCGTGCTGTCGCGGGCCAGCCGCTCCATCCGAACGGGGCTCCGGGAGCACGACCACGAGGTGAGCCTGCGCAGCCCCTCCTGGGAGATGGCCTCGGTGACACTGAGTGACGTGCTCATCAGGACAAGCAAGTTTGGGGCAGGACTGGAATTAGAATCCACCACTGACCTCGGAGCCAGGCCTCTGTTGTGCCGCGCTTTAATGAAGTCCGGGGCTGGAGAAGAGGGGAGTCGAGTGGTATGGCCCAGCCGCAAGGTCCTGCTGCTTCGGAGACAGGGCTGGTGCCTTTGGTCTCTGACCTAGAAGAGGGGGTGACGGCAGTCCTGAACCCACAGGCCCCTCCCCCTCTCTGTGCCTGCCCCGCAGTGGGGCAGCAAGCACTGAGATACAGTGTCCCGCAGTAGCCCCTGGACCTGGGGACGATGACACTTAACAAGTTTGGGTCAGAGCTGGGCCTTTGACCCCAGCTGAACTACCTGGTCAGGTGGACCCCAGGCTGGGCTCCCGGGAGACTCCGGGACTTACACACTCGCCCTGTCTGACCTTGGCTTTGGCAGATTCTCTTGGCCAATATGTTCTGTGCGGAAGCCTATTTTCAGAATGTCTTCATCCTGGCTCAGCTGAAGAAGAGTAAGTGGGGACTTGTGGGAGGGAAGAGTGGGCCATGTCTGGGCTCCTGCAGGACAGCTGTGTGTCTCCTGAGCTGCTCCCTGTCCAGGCTAGAGGGCAGCTGTCCTATCCGAGCGTCTGACCTGCCTCTAGCCAATCACAATGAACTTAAGAGTTCTCTGCAGGGGCCCAGCTTCTTCTGCCTGTCTGGGGTGCTCTCGCTCTCCCATAGCCACCTCCATGTCTAGCTCAGGGTCTGAGCCCGTGGCCGGTGTCCCTGGAAGTGCCCAGCCCTGAGGCAAGATGAGGGTTGCCACGGCCCTCATGGGGAGACCATGTCCTGAGCTCTGGGCCGGGCACTCTGTGCTGCTCAGGCTTCTCCCCATGACACGCTCAGAAGTCCGGGTTCATAGGAGGACAAGCCCCTTCTATTCAGAAGCCTCCAGCCCAGTGATGGCAAACGTTTCCTGTTTTCAGTGTTAATGGGTGCCGTAGCACATGTGCTGTAGGATCACCACCCCCGCTCTGGCCCCTTCCTTCCTAGGGCTTTGGCGGGAGCAGTCCCAACCGGTGGGTACCCAACACGCAGGCACAGCCCTTTGTGCATTGCCCATTCGTGTCTTCCCTCCCAGATGCTCCAGAAAACCTGGATAAGCAGATGAACAAAATAGCGCAGCAGATCCTTGAGAGGCGAGCCTACGTCTGTGCCCACCCCTTGGAAGGGATGTCCTGAGGCGGGGAGAGTGCTCCTTCCCACCCCGGGCCGGAGCTCATGCCGGACAGCACAGGAGCCTGGTGCGTCCCAGCTGGAGCCACTGTCCCCAGTGTGCACCGAAGTTCCCTGCTGGCTCTGGCCCATAGCCTGCGTCTGACCTGGTCAGCGCGGAGTCGCATCGCAGCTGTGGGTCAGCCAAGAAGACACCAGCTGGTATTGGCACCAGGCTTGCGAGGGCTGGGCTGAGGCCATGTGGCCATTTGTACCGCAGCACAGGTCAAGAAACAGTTTGAAGGCTGCAGCCGGGTCATGTGTGGATACTAGGAGTAAAATGCACTTCAAATATGTGACACTATATAAAATGCCACGATTTGTGTACCCCTTTCTAGCCTTGCTGTACTAGTCACGTTATTTCCCAGAACGGTCTGTTAGTAGCTAGCAGCACAACCCCGAGAGCTACCCTCCGGCAGTGCCGGGAGGGGAGCAGCTGAACACCCTCAGGTAATGTCTGGCTACAGGGCTGCTCCAGGCCTGGCCTTTGACCCCTCTCGGTTGAGGGAAACCGCCCTGCCCAAAGTACACTGGGTCTCCTGATTCACACCGAGGCCTTACTGTTTCTCTGAGGATCGGTTTATCTCTTGAAGAGAGGGTGGCAGGGTGTCTTTAGGTCACACTGAGGGGACTTTGGATTTCCTCAAGCTTTTGTTTGGTCCCTGGGTGTTGGGGGTCCAGAAGGCCTGCTGTGGACGTTACCCAGAGCAGGAAGGAGATGTCTCTTCCGCTTCCCCCGCCCTCCTTATGGGCACAACTTTATAGATACTGTGATTTGGAAAATAACTTTCCCCCGGGACCTGGAGTCCTTGTGTGGTCAGCAAACAGGCATTTGATTGAAATTGAGAGCAGCTGCCTCCTCTGGATCGTGCCAGACAGGAGGCTGCACAGAGCTCCTTGGCACTAGAAAAGCTTGAGAAGCAGGCAGCGGTCAGCACTGCCCTCCCCTGCCCTGGAGGGACACCCAGCACTTGCAGCCTGGTGCCCGCTAAGGGCCCTCAGCAGGTTCTCCTTTTACCCAGTTGGGTTTGGACAGCCTCACCACCTGTTCACCACCTGTTCAGTGGTCAGTGTCACACTTGCAGCTTTTCTTCGATGTGGTGGTGGAGGGGAGGTCGGGCAGCACTTGGGGAACCCGGGCTGGGAGGCTGTGGAGGAGCTGAGGAGGGCCCTGTGCTCACGAGCCGGGCAGGACCCCCCACCCGAGCCCGGAGAAGGCCAGCAGGCCACGTCCACTCCCCCAGGCTCTCAGGCCCCTCGGAGATGGAAGGAGTGAAGCCCAGGCGAAGGACATGCTGACATCCCAGCAAACTCACCGCACCTTTTCCTGCTTCGTGGATCTGGTCTCTCGTCCTCAAGGGTTAGGTGGGGAGAATCCCTCTTATTTACACGATCTGGGTTTCTAGGAGGGTCTTTCTGGCCAATCTTACTGCTAGGTACAGTGTCTGTCCCTGAGCAGTTCCTGGCTCTGTCAGTCAATAAACTTGGGTTCTGTGTCAGCCCCAGAATGACCCTGAGGTCTGCATTAGGAGAAGCAAAGGGGACTCAGGCTTGGTGTAGCAAGCGCGTGCTTCCCGCCTCCTGCCCACTGCCCCTCCAGGCCGGGCAGCACCGGGATCTGGAAGGGAGTGCCAAGTCCCCGCGAAGCAAGCGTGGAAACCCGAGCCTGCTTCCCCACGCTGTCACTCTATAGCCAGGGGCCGGGCCCGAGCAGAGAAAGGACAGAACCACACGGCATCGTACACGGGACCGTACACCGGACTCGCGGCCAGGCCTCATCACCCAGCCTCGACAGTCTGAACCTGTAGCTAAAACCAAATGGTGGGGAAGAGGCTCGGACAGGTGCGGCCTACCTGTGAGGGGCGTCGGCCCCACTGGAGGGGGCAGCTCCAGGACAGGCGGGGGCTTCTTGTACAGCTCGAAGTCCAGGTGGCGCTTGTCCCAGCTCCACCTGTCTCGGTCCAGCGCACGCTCCATCCACTCCTAGGCCGGAGGGACAGGTCAGGAGGGAGAGGGCGCAGGGGTCACCCCAGCCCCGCCCTCCCGCTCACCTCCGTCAGCTCTTCCTTGGGTTTCAGTCGGAAGTCGTGGTGGTGGCATTCAGTGCTACTCTGAAGACCTGCCACTTGGAACCCCCTGGCTGTGTGCCAGGCCTGGTGGGATTTCCTCTGCGCTTTCTTCTCTTCCTCCGAGTCCTGGGGCTCCACCGTGGCTGAGAGGAAATTCTGCGAGTACGTGAATCTCTTCCCTGGCTCCTAGAAACAAGAGCCAGGCAGCAGAGGCGAGAACTGCTGGGAGCAGCCACCAGATTGCCCAGGAGGGGTCAGGAGGGGTCAGGAGGGGGCACAGTGACGGTTCC